>CM024686.1:10325020-10534754 GCA_014182735.1 Corymbia maculata
GACATGATAACCTGCCCATGTGACCCTATTAGCAGTCGATGATCCGGGGCCTGTGTTCATATACTCTCCATAATATAGAGTGTCAAGGGCAAAGTCGCCATCCCACTCCATCCAACCGGCCGAGTTAATCAAGCTATCAAGATAAGTCTTCATGAAAATTGTCCTAGAGTATTGTTTCCACGGCCTACCGAGATACGTCTTCACGGAACTTTGAACCGATTTTAGGTCGGAAGCTGCGGTAACCTTGCAATTGTGGATAGAGATGCCAGTGTTCTGATTCGGGTCAGTTCGACCCTGTGCGGTCACTGTATTGACCTTGTTTGGAGGGTTTCTAGGATAGATGTTGCAGTTTTGGAAAACAACAGCCGCATTCCCAAAGATGAAGTCTACGGTGCCATAGATGTCACACTCTTTGTAGAATTGACGCTCTGAGTGAACATAGAGAGTGTCTTGATAACCCTCAAAGCCACATCTATAAAACACCGAGAGATCAGAGCCAGATCGCAAAGCAACAGCTTGGTGATTTGCGGCACCTGCAGTGTTGCGGAAAGTGATGTCTTGTGCGATGAATCCATCACCGACGACAGCTGAAATTTGAGATGAGAAAAGTTAGTAGATGTCCAATCTATATAGACCGGTCATCAGCCAATTAGAATTTTGGATGGAGCATGGTCTTGCATAATACGGACATGACAGAAGGTCGTCGATGTTGTCTATTTCTTGAAGACATGGGACACTATGTACGTCTTCTTCATATTCACAGTCAATGCTCGATCTAATTAATGTCAAAAACTATGATTGAATTATAAGCTTATTTTTCACCCGCTATCAAAATCCTAATTTGTCTGCAATATGTATTTTATATGTAACCATACCGTCTTATTTTGTAATTTTCTATGAAGTGTTCAAACTATCATATTCTCATGAAAATTGGACACATGAAGGCTTAACTAACTCATACGTACTCTGATTTATTTCGAATTAAGAGGTCTTTAGTTTGTTAAATAAATCTTGTGCTTAGGTTATAGGCTATTCAAGAATTTTTTCCATATCAAATAGTGCGCAACAAAATACTTTAAAATTCTTAAGTTCATCGGGAATATTTCCTAATATGTTGATATATATAAACCCCTTTCTTCGGAATAAAAAAAAAAAAACCTTTGTAGCGTAGATGATATTTACATACCAACGGTTGCCGAATTGAAGGTGGTAGAGCCTTCACCTACGCTTTTGCTTCCAGTGATTATGGTCTTTCCGATGCCATCACCGACAAACATAATATTCTCCAATTTTGATCCGACTTCGATGTTCTCATTATAAGTACCGGCCTTGATATAGATGATGTATCTTGCAGTACCAGAACGCTTTGACGCCGCGGTTATGGCTTCACCGATCGTCTTGTAGTTCCCTGAGCCGTCCCGAGCCACCACGATATTGGCCTTAGATGCCGCAGACAAAGATTGCAAGAGCTTTCGGTCGCCGGGCCTTACCCAAGTGGGAAATTTCTTCGTGTAATTAGGCATAGTGTAGGGTGCATGGTTGAGGGCCAAAGTGTTGCTTATCAACTTGGAAACATTATTCGACATCAAAGGCAATGCATTATCAGAGATGCCTAATTCAACAAACCCAGCTCGGCACGTCTCAAGATTCGTCAAGGCCGTGCTGAGCCACGTTTGCGCCTCATCCTGGGTGCACTCGTGGACGATGGTTCTGTTCAAACGGAGAACAGTGTGCTCATACAGCTGGAGGCAGTCGGCCCAAGCAGCCTTCTCGCGCTCGTTGCTACACTTTGACCCCAACGAGTGCGTGTGGTTGTGGGGCGAGTTGAGCTCTCTCGAGTGCGAGTTGCATCGAGACCTTGAGGAAATCGGATTTTTGCTTGATGGGAGCTTGCTTGGGGTTGTGGGTCAAGAAGTACTCACAGGGCTGTGGATAAGGCATTTTGCTGCACCAAGATTTCACATCGCTAGAGGAATAGGCAGAAATGGTTTGAGATAGCAACAGAGGCAAGAAGAGAAGGATCGTGAACTTTTGATCAAAACCCATTTTGGCTTTGCGGTGCTAATGGTATTCGAGACACAAAAGCAATAAGGGGTTTTGAGATTGTGATAGAACTCTGGAGTTTGGTGATTGAATGCCTTCCATCGTTCCCCTTTATATAGAAATCAGATGTAGCCACCGATGTGCATGCATGCACCATGCATCTTCGCTTTTCACTCGCTTTGGTCTCTTCCTTCTCTCGTATAATAGTCAACGTTCAAAACATGACAAATTGATCAATTTTTGAACGAGAACGAGAAGAAAGGAAAAGTTGCACTTGTCAACCAGCAAATCTCTCGACTACCCTAGTTGGGGATAGAATTTTTTGACTTTTCTTGCGGGCTGATGCTCGCACTACATGAATTACAAAAAGTAAAATTATCATACGCGTGAGCAGATTGTTCGCAATCTATGCCTCTTGGTGGAATATTATTAGGTGACAACTAATGCTCGAATCTTCAAGTCAAGGGACGAACCCAAAATTGTGTCTTTAGCAGTTTTTGATGACTCATGAACAAATTGGAATTGGAACGATTCAGCTCGATGGCTCCTCCCTTTTGAGCCTCTAAATTATTTACAAGTCTTTGGAAGACTGCCCTCCATCGGATTCCTAGCTATTTATGGAATTTCTTGGTACTTTTCATCCAAGGGGACCAACAGATAATTTTATAATCGAGAACGAGCCCTACCGAACAAGTACAAGATAATGGAGTTACACATTTGCATGCGTGATTTGCTTTTTTCTGCAGTTAATGAATGCAATGATAATACAGCCAAAAAGACCGGCAAGTATAGTATAATGTGCACATCCACATTTTACTTGGAAAGTCCGAACATTATAGCGTGCAACTGTTCATAACATATAGCCCCAAAATGTATAAAAATTATAGACATACCAAATGTGAATTTTCGGTCACACCGAATAATTTGGTCCGAATTAGTTTTATGGCTCAAAAAGACGTGGCTAGAAAACTTCGGGTGAGGCCTACATTTGGGTTGTTGCACATTGGATATATCTCACACTCCACAACATCATTGTCCGGGTTGTCGTGCTCGTGGAGTAGTCTCGTGACATTAACTTAGCACGGTACTTATTAATGCCATTTTGGCATGGGGGTAAAGGTGATCATGGCCTTGGTGGCCGAATGGGGCTCACACAAGAACAGTCAAAATCGGTTATTTAGAAGCCAAAATAGAAGGTACGGACTTCTGGAGTGCCAAAAGTTGGCACGGAGGGTCACTTAAGTGCTAAAATCAGAGCAAAAAAGATTACTTAAGTGCCAATGGCGAAAAATTTCGGCCAAATTGCCATGTGTCCATTTTCTGGCGACTTCATTTGTTGACGGAGCATTTTTTTCAAAATAAAAAATCCACATGGTTTTTTTTTTTTCAAAATAAAAAATCCACTTGGCAATTTTTTTAAAAAAAATTGTCTACGTCAGCTTTTTTAAAAATTAAAATCGATTTTAAAAAAAAAAAAAAAAAAGGAGAGGAGGGGATCGGTGAGGGCTGTGCAGCCCTCGCCGCCGCCTTGCTGCCCCACCTCACCGGGAAGGGTTGGCGACGGTGGGCAAGAGTCGGCCGGGGTCGTCCGGCCTCGGCCAACCCTCGCCCATCGTCGCCAGCCCTTCCCGGCGAGGTGGGGCAGCGACGGCAGGGCGAGGGCTGCCCTCGCCGATCCCCTCCTCTTTTTTTTTTTTTTTTTTTTTTTTAAAATAAAATCGATTTTATAATAATATATTTTTAATTATTTTAATATTATTTAATTAATAATTTTTAAATCTACGTCGCTAAAACGACATCGTTTTGGGCGATTATTGGCCGATTCAGTTTCCGGCGAGTTACGTAGGCAAGAAAATTAATAAAAAATTACCACGTAGGATTTCTGGCAGGGTTCCGGTGACTTGGCACTTAAGTGATCCATTTTTTTTTAAAAGTAGTACTTAAGTGTACATTTTGTAACTTTTTGGTACTTAAGTGTCCCTCTGTGCCAACTTTTGGCACTCCTACTGTACTTATGCCGCCAAAATATATAGGTCTTGACAAGTAATTCTCCTCTAAAGCCTGACCCACCAAGCTCGTCGAGGCCTAATTCGATCGTATGCTTGAACTTCAAAATTGATTGGCGTCGAAAACCCTTGTGCCTAAGCTTTCTCTTGGATTCAGCACACCTATTTTCTCCCGAAGAAACGGAGACTTTCTAGATAATTCTTCTTGGATTCACGGACGTCGCAAGTGAAAGGAACCTTCTTTCCGACAAGGTTGCCACGTCAGACATGTAGGAGAAGCCGTCGCCATCGCCTCTAGACGCTGGAGAAATTCGAATCCGGAGGTCAAAGTCTCTCCTTGTTTCATTAGTTTCACAAGTTGGTCGAAAAGGACAGAGATTCGCACGCCGTAACGTTCACACACGAACACGAAAGTCCTGTTGATTAACCTTTTCGAAGCCATTGTTGAACTATCTCCATCTGTTGAATAAGCTTCGAGGATGAATCGATGCGAGGATTTTCGATCTTCAAAGTGCATTAATTGTATGGTGTGAATAGAGTACCGTATTCATTTATCATTTGAGGCTTTTGGGTACTTTGTTCCTGGTATCGACCATAAAGGCTCTCAACTATACTTGGAATAGGGATGATAACAATTGTCACTCTTTGATATAATAGCAAGAAAATTACCAAAATAATTTTAATTTTATTATAATTGTGTCAGTTCAGTCCTAAACATTTTGCATTTGTTATGAATTTAATTTATCCGATCAATTTGGGTCTGTCAACGCTGATATATATACTAACTGTTCTACGTAGCATGATCGGTACTAATGTAGATAATTTTTAATCTTTTTATATTTTTTTCTTTTTCTTTTTTTTCTTTTTCTTTTTAGCTCTTCCCTTCATCTTCATCCTCTAGTTGGTTGCTAGAACTTGGTTTCCATATCAGCATCAACTAATTGAAATTGGTCAAATGGACTGAATTAGTATAAATGCAAAAAAAGTCTAGGATTCGATTGGTAAAAAAAGAAGTGTATGATTGAATTAATAGTATTACAATTAATTTAGGACTTTTTTTTGGTAATTGTCCCATATAATAGCTATTCATACCAAAGAATCCTAAGCGACCCATAATGGCAAAGAAATATAAAAAAGATCTAAGTACGCAAATAAGTGCGTTAAAACTAAAAAAGCGGTTCGGACCAATGATAATGAAGGATTTTCAGGTTGAGAATGTCCTCGAAAGAATACTCGATATAGCACTTCGAGCAAGCATTTGAGACTGGTATTACTGGCTCGATAAGTCTTCTAAGATAACGAAATTTGAAGGTCAATTAAACATATATGGCAGAATTTTAGCCAAATCCAAGAAGTTTATCGTGTTTATTGATTCTTAACACTTCACATCCTTGTCTAGGACTCCCAAGTAACTTGCATTAATCTATTTCGTCTACCATTCCTTCTATACCAAAACAACGGACGAAGACTTCAAGATTAAGACTATGTACACATTCTGTGCACGGCAAGGACATGATTGAGAAATGAGGTGCAACTTGAATAGTTGAGATTAGAAAAACGGAAAATTGTTCAGGGCATCAGAATTCTTACGATTTGATGTCACGGTGCATGCATGCTCCCCATCATCGTTGCTCTCAAAAACATATTATATGATCTACGAATTATTTAGATCAAGCCCATCTGAACATCATGTGGTCCCGAAGGTGAAACTAACATTGTTAATGGTTGAGATTATATTAATCCACATGTTATGAGCAGTCCGCACAATCATGTGCCCTTGGATGATATGGTCCACCCAATCATGATATGAGTAGTTCTTGAACTTTTTTTTATAGCATTATACAATTGAGAGATGTTTGGACCAATATAATTAGCATTCTCGTCTCGATTGGACAAATTCATGAGTAATCTTTGAACTTTCCCTCAATATTGATTATTGCTTTGAACTCTCTTTGATCAATTCCATCCTTGAACTATTCAAATAATGCATAATGCAATCCTCTATTGATTTGAACTTTCTTTGATCAATTCAACCCCTAAACTATTCAAATTATGCATGATGCAATCCTTCTGTGAGATGTAGTTTAGGAAGCACTGATACTTTCTGTAAACCTTCATGTCATGTCCAACACTCCGACAAGTGTCTGACATGCTCCGATATGTTCCGACACATGGTTAACAAGTGTCAAAAAATTTGACACACAAGCCTAGAATCTTGACACATGATTCTAACACGTATGAGGTCAATTTTAATAATTTTCAATAAATAAGGGGTCAAAATGTAAATATGTAAAAGAAAAATAAAAAATATAAAGAGAGAAAGAAGAAAAACCTAGTATTTTCTTCTCTTTAGATTCTCACTTCTTATGATATACAATTCCCCTTGAGTTTTTTTCTCTTCTCTTCCGACATGTAAGTTCATAATGTGAATTGCTTGATTTTTTTCTCTCTCCAAGTTTTATGGATTATTAGAATGAAATGTAGTTGAATTTGTCAAATTGAAACAATAAATGATATTAACAAATGATTGATTAATGTTTTTAGTGTAAATTTATTCTATATGCTCTTTTTTATTATTTATTTATTTGTGAATTTGAAAATTAATTTGATTTGTTATATATATGAAAATATACATTTAATATACAATATATCCCAATGTATTGAAATTCTCTATTTTTTTAGAAATAACGCGTCGCCATACCGTGTCTTGTTGTGTCGCAAGTTGTGTGACAGTGTTGGTGCTATTTAGGATGTAATGCCAAATCACGTGCTTTTTTGCTTAAATGGATCGCCAACGCAAATATCCTTTGGGCTAGCTCACCCTATGGGCCCCTTTAACGATAGGACACATCCAATGCTACCTTGGGCATTCTATCAATTAATGATAGTGGACACCACATTAATGTTTTCCGTTAGTCTATTTGATGAAAGGACGACGTGGAACCTAATTATAAATATAAATCGTGGATATTATGTGATTATTGTCATGTTTTTCCATCTTCGTGTTATTTTTGCATCTTGTTTGTATTATGAATTATGATGTTATGTTGTATGTGATTATTGTTATGTCATTGCATTTTCTCTCGACATTTTGAAATCAAAATTGTTATGTCATATTACATGTGATTGTTTGTCATGTCATATCATTTTCTCATCATGCTCTGAATTACAAATTTGCCATGCTATGTCTATTTCTCATTAAGTCTGAATTTCAAGCATGCTTAGCAAATTAAATAATGGATGACTAGAATTTAACTAAAAATAGTGCGGTGATAGTAAAAGGGTGATATGGGATGCTAATCCATTTCACACAAAACCGAATCACTGGACCTAAGATCTTTAGGTTTGGTACAACTAGTTCCTTAACACGAGCACTCAGATAGCTAACTTTTCTATCATTACTTGAGCCTTTAGGGGTCCAATCGATCTAGATTTTTCCAATATGACAGGAGGCAACTCTAGTTCAGTATTTAAGTTCATGATCGTTTTTGCATCTCATTGATTACCCCTAACATAGGATTTGGGAAGATCCTAGGAATCGATCTGCTACTAACCAGCAGCACCCGATTTGCAAAACTCGAGGTGCCGTGGCCCCCGGCAGCCCTCCTCATCCGGTAGCACTTGAGAGGCCGATTGTCG
Organism: Corymbia maculata; assembly: GCA_014182735.1. NCBI lineage: Eukaryota > Viridiplantae > Streptophyta > Magnoliopsida > Myrtales > Myrtaceae > Corymbia > Corymbia maculata. The sequence goes on from CM024686.1 coordinate 10,332,709, forward strand.
ATCCCAAATGATCCTTTCTGACGAATCGTTGCATAAAGACTTGCCAATGCCAATTCTAGGCGGCCTTCTAACTTTGGAACCAACGGTTCTAACTTCAGTATGTCATGATCACAATCCATGCGTCTAGATCACACGACCAACAAAAAAATAGAATAAAATAAAATAAGATAACTCCATACAATATGTATTCTCACTTTGCAAGTTTCAAGGTTTGCTAGATGCACGTCTTTATGGAAATGTCGTCGTTGTTTCGCACTTACCTTTCTTCATTTGGAATGTTCTGAAATTACACGAGGTAGGATGCGGCCTCGCTTAAATCATTAGTAGACTGAAGGTTCACTAAGTGTTGATTTATTTCAGATGGTGTGTAAGAATTTAACCAGTAAGCCTCAAAAAAATCTAAAATCAGTACACTTGTGACGAATTTATTCCAAATTAATTTTTTGATTACAAAAAAGCCAAACCGGTACACCTATGACAAATTTACTTCAATCTAATATTTTGATTATCAAAAACCCAAAACTAGTATGTTTGTGATAATTTTATCATCTCTTAGTTTCCGTTAAATTGGGTTAAATGAAAAATTATAAACTGGTGGGACTATAACATATGAAGGGTAAAATTCTAGATTGATACATTTGTCAATTGGCACGTGTAATCCAACTCAGTAATTATGTGGTAACATTTAACATAAACTAACAAATAATAAATTTGTCACAGTTATACCAATTTGAAATTTTTCGTGATATTAACCTATTAATAAAAGTAACTAATTGAAAATTCAAATAAGTTAGAGCACTTTTGATGCCTTTATCTGTCTCTCAAACACAAATCAAAAGGAGCAAGCTCGTTATTTAACTGTGAAGCCAACCTCACAAAATCACCTCTTTCAAGTAGAGCCATACAAGACAAACGATCAATATATGTAGATCAAAGTGCATATGCCTACTAAAGGCAATTACGCAATTATGTATATCCATAAAATTAATGCTCTAGTTCTCCTTTGTGATTCCGCTTGCTACAATCAACATCTTTCCTTCTTTCGTGTTCATTCGAAGAAAATCAACGTCCCTTTACCTAGCATGGTTCGACAGTGGAGAAAACACTCCGCATAAGCGATCTTATGCACCCTTCAACGTGACGATTGACGAGCCAGAGCAATTGCAATTGCCAAATCAAATGATAAAAGACGGTCCCTCCGAGAAATTTTCTCCCTTAGATGATTACCTCCACCGGAAAAAAAAATAGGACTCTCATGCGCGGCCGGCAATATAAGACTAAATTACAGGCTGTTGAAAAAACCGTGAGCTAATCAATCTAACATGCAATTCCAACCTTGCTAGTCAATACATTCATAGCTGGATTGCGGGTTCATTCCCCTTATTGTTGTCGGAATCGCTGCCGAATACTTGTCCACATTTGTTAGATTGCAAGAACACATACGAACGTGTCAACAACGCGGTATGAATCTCTCTCTCTATCGGTTGTTTTCGAATGAATACATAAGTCAATTCTCCCCGTATAAGAAAAGTCAAATACAGTATACATCCAATTTCTAAAAGTAGTGTAATGTACGTTCTTCATAAAAATAATATATCCAGAGAATTTTGCTAGCCGGCGAGCATCCTTGTTTGTTCTTCTTTATCCACATTCCTATTTCTTTTCCCTTTTTGTTCCGTAGACCGAAGCACGAAAGCGGAAAGGTGGTGCATGCCCATTATTCCTATTGAGCTGCCCTATTCCAACGACTGCATTTTTGTTCACTTCTATATAAAGGAACCACATCGAGGCAAAGTACAACCTCATACATTCTCCGACTTCAATCTTTCTAACATCAGCACAATAGTGATGGGTCTTCTTCACATGTTCATCACCTTTGTCTTCCTCTCTCTCTTGATCTCTCCTTCCATTTCCGGCTCCTCAACAGGCGATGTCAAATCTTGGTGTAGCAAAATGCCTTACCCGCAACCGTGTGAGTATTTCTTGACCCACAACCCTAAGAAAATCCCCATCAAGCAAAAATCTGACTTCTTCAAGGTCTCGACGCAGCTCGCGCTCGAGCGAGCCTTGCGGGCCCATAGCAATGCGTACTCACTAGGCTTCAAATGTCGTAATGAGCGTGAGAAGGCTGCATGGGCCGACTGCCTTGAGCTCTATGAGCATACCATCCTCCGTCTCAACCGAACCATTGGCCTCAAGTGCACCCAGGAAGATGCACAGACATGGCTCAGCACAGCCCTAACCAACCTCGAGACTTGTTGGACTGGGTTCATCGAGCTCGGTGTCTCGGACTATGTGTTGCCTCTTATGTCAAATAATGTTACAAAATTGATAAGCAACACTTTGGCCCTGAACTATGTGCCCTACAAACCGCCCAGCTACACCAATGGGTTCCCAACTTGGGTGAGGCCCGGTGATCGGAAACTCTTGCAATCCTCATCCCCAGCATCCAAGGCCGATATAGTGGTGGCCAAGGATGGTTCTGGGAAGTACAAGACCATTAAGGAGGCCATAACCACAGCATCAAAACGGTCTGGAACCACGAGGTATGTGATCTATATCAAGGCTGGGACATATAACGAGAACATTGAAGTTGGTAGCAAATTGAGGAACATTATGTTTGTGGGAGATGGAATTGGGAGGACCATTATCACTGGAAGCAAAAGCGTGGGCGGAGGATCTACTACCTTCAAATCAGCCACTGTTGGTATGTACTATAATTTTGATATTAACCTTATGAATTTTTCTTGAAAATTAGCATGCATAAAGGAAAAGAACTGATTTTCTAAAAATTAATGTTTGAAATAGCAATAAGTAAATGAGTTCATCGACCAATATTATTTCAGCTAAGTCTACTTATGAAGTAATCTAAATGAGGTATGCGAAAGAATTAGGATTTGGCTGCTGCAAAATAAAATTAATTAAGCCTAGGCGGAAGAATTATCGTCTATGACTTTAACCAGGTCAAGCAATGACTTCATGAAGGAAACGTACACATCTATCGCAGGTCGTCATCAACAAGGAAAGGGACAAACATCCGACGACTTTTTAACGTTTCTTTTTATGGACACCATACAAAAAATTTTCTGTGGCCGGTCCCTTGCTTCCCATAGGCGGTCAATAGCTACCGTTCAGTGTTAATTGCTCTCGTTGATTCTGGATGAAAAGTCTATTTTTTTCTAGATTTCTAGATTGCTTCGGAAAGAAAGCAATCGAGCTAATCAAATCTATAGTTGACTGTACAGTTCTTGGAGCATGGCCCTCTTTGAATGAGTGGATGGAATTCAGAAATAATTGTGTAGATGTAATAGATACTAAGCCTAGATAATGAATGCCATTGACTGAACGATGGGATAAGGGATAATGCGTCTCAAATCTTATGTCATTGGTCATATGATTTTGGACCAAGGAATTTCTATGGATCCGTTAAGATCAAGGTAGTCATGAATATGTCGACTTATGACGGTGACAGAGGTTCAAAGTTTTCTAAGTCGGACAGGTTAGTACAGACGATTCGTAGAAAGGTTCTCTACGATAGCTACGCTTCTAATACGAAGGTTAATGAAGGACGTAAGAATTTGAATGGACGAATAAGTGAAATTTTTAAGAGCTTAAGTATAAGCTGATTATTGCACCAGTTTGAGGATTTAGTCTATTATTGGAGAATACGAGATTTGCAGTGAGGTGTCGTATAAGGGATTTGACTACGTGGTAAGGCAACAAAGAAGATTGGTTGCTTACGCGTCACGACAATTGAGGTCATTGGAATTAATGGAAGTCAGATAAGTTTTATCTTGATGATTTGAGGATTTGTAGGTATGAGATCATAAGAGATGATCTATTAAATGGCGATAATCTTTGATAAGAATTACGGTGGATGATTTATTGCTCGGAAGTTTTAGATTCGATTAAGATATGAATTTACCAAGGTGGATTATTTCAGGAGATAAATAGGGATTTGATGAATGGATTTTTGTCTTCGATGGATTAAGAATTAATTATCCCTTGATGCTAGATGGATGAGTGAGGAAATAGCATGATCGATGATTTCTTCTCGAGGTATCAGAAAGGATTTGAAGAGGTACTCGAAAGCTTTTGGTGCGATAAATGACATTTGGTTTGCACTAATTTTCAAGTGGTTGAGGTGAATTCTTAATTTGGTTATTAAATGGACGTGAAAGGAATGTTGAAAGAAAAATCGATAGTTTGTGGAATTCGGACAGTAATTTGATGGAAGTTCAGTAAATCAGATTTTAAGTGTCGATAAGTGACCTCGTGGAAACGAGCTCATGGGTTGACGAGTTGGAAAAAGTTTTATACTTTGGAGTGCTCGGACGAGGTTAAAACCGTGAGGCTTGGTATGGGACAAGTCAAAGCGGATAATACCTCCATGAGATAAAGCATGTTTAAAATGGACTTTTGCTAGTAGTGGTGCAGGTTCGTAGATGCCCGTGACGACGATCCGACGAGGGCGGGGGTGGTCGTCGGGGGCCAGTGCTGAGCAAGGAGCTCAGTGTTAATTGCTCTCGTTGATTCTGGATGAAAAGTCTATTTTTCTAGATTTCTATTTTTCGAGCTAATCAAATCTATAGTTGACTTTTCTTGGAGCATGGCCCTCTTTGAATGAGTGGATGGAATTCAGAAATAATTGTGTAGATGTAATAGATACTAAGCCTAGATAATGAATGCCATTGACTGAACGATGGGATAAGGGATAATGCGTCTCAAATCTTATGTCATCGGATCGTTTGTCCTTTTGGAAATCTTAGTGCTAAAAGGGTCGATGTCTAAAACCAATTTATAATTCAAATTTCATATCATGTATGACTGTACATTTTTCCGCCTTTTCACCTGTTTTTCTTCCATTCCAGCCAAACCACCACCCATTGGTTCCCCCTCGACCCCCAGGTGCCGCCGGTTCTGGCCCGCCGCTCGCCGGAGCTCCGGGCAGTTTCCTCCTGTCTTTTTGGAGCATTAATTTTGATTATTAATTGTGCCCTCTTTGAATTAATTGAATTTCGTGGATGGAATTCAGAAATAATTGTGTAGATGTAATAGATATACAAGTACATGTTTTGTACTTGATTTTTCTTGTTTTCTTTCTAGTCAATTCGTACCTTTTTGAATGTCTATTAATATATGTTTGACAATGAAGCAAAACTAGAATGTGAAAAGGGATTATTTACATCAGTGTACATACACACAAGATTGCGACTTTTCTTCATGTGGTGATTCATATAACTTTGCGTGTTATTATGAAATCTGTTGCTTATTCCTATACTTTGACCTCGCCTTCTGATTTAAGTTTTCTTGTCTTTTCAGCTGTGGTTGGTGACGGCTTCATTGCCCGGGACATCACTATCCGCAACACCGCTGGACCAGCTAATCACCAGGCAGTTGCTCTACGATCTGGCTCTGATCTCTCCGTCTTCTACAGATGCAGCTTTGAAGGCTACCAAGACACCCTCTATGTCCACTCTGAGCGTCAATTTTATAAAGAATGCAACATCTATGGGACGGTGGACTTCATCTTTGGAAACGCTGCTGTTGTTTTCCAGAATTGCAACATCTACCCTCGAAACCCTCCCAACAAAACTAACACTATCACGGCACAAGGTCGAACCGATCCGAATCAGAACACCGGCATCTCCATCCACAATTGCCGAGTCACCGCAGCTTCGGACCTAAAACCGGTCCAAAGCTCCGTCAAGACTTACCTCGGTAGACCGTGGAAAGAATATTCTAGAACTGTCTTCATGAAGACTTATCTTGATAACTTGATTGACCCTGCTGGTTGGATGGAGTGGAGCGGCAACTTTGCTCTCAAGACCTTGTACTATGGTGAGTACATGAATACCGGACCTGGGTCATCAACCAAGAGCAGAGTGAAATGGGGTGGTTATCGGGTCATCACTAGCGCGTCAGAGGCTTCGAAGTTCACCGTTGGGAGCTTCATTGCCGGCAACTCTTGGTTGCCGGTGACAGGCGTGCCTTTCACTTCCGGCCTCTAAATCAGGAGGGCATAACATTGGAGTGCATATTGGTTCGATCTATTTCAATAACCTCGAGTTGCAAAAGTAAGGTGAAGGAATCACCAATTAAGGAAAGCACGACATCCAGTCATACGTTGACAATAAGTACAATCGTACATGGATCGTGAAGATTTCCTTCTCTGCATATAGGGTTTTCAATTCTTTAATTTTCAGCTCGTCGTGATGTGGCAAGCATTTGTAATTCTTTATAATAGTAATCTGTAATGGGCCCTCGAAAGGTTGTTTCCTAATTCATATTTTATGTTCCCCCATTTGACTATTCTCCTGTTGGTCATTATAGCCCGATCGTTCATTCTATTTGATGATTGTTTCATATGATTAAGCTATAAGAGCATAATTTGAATCATGCACTAAAATTTCTAAATTTTGAATAAATGGTTATGCAGATAAGATTACGTTAGTATTAGAGTTAATTATGGTAAGTTAATAGAATAATATGCGTCATATGCTGAACGGTTTGAGCTTATGAAAGTAGATGATTGCACACTTAAATTGTCTTTGAGCTTACCTTCGAAATAAGTTAACTCATTGAGTTCACAAAAAGTTACAACTTAATAACCAAAATTAAACAACTTAGTGCTGCTAACCCTTTTGCACGAACAGCTTAACCAACTCAATAAAGTCAACAACTTTGAATGAATATTATATATGATTGAGTTCATCTCTTTATAATTGCAATAATACCATAGCTACAGGCCAATAATTTCAATTCATTATAATAAGGCGACAGTTCCGTGGTGGACTTTTAATTTCATTATTAACACTATGTTGCATTCTATTCCTCATTGAGTACGTAAGATGTTTATCGACAAGCAATATTTTTTCACAGCCTTTTTTTTTTTTCCTCGTGTGGTACTCTTTGTTCTATATTAAAGATCTTGTATTGTCACTTGATTAGTATAGTCACCTAACCAACCTATAGTTTGATTTCTCCAATTGAAAGCCTTTTGACGTACATATATAGTACCACAATTGAGCACCACAATTGAGCGGATTGAAATGATGATGAATATGCTATGCTGACATAGATTATGAAATGACCTTGAACTATAATTGGTTAAGGTAGGCTTTTTGCTTAGATTGAGATTGATAGTCATTTATTTAGGAGTAAATTATTGATATTATAGTTCTTTCATATCAAGAAGTCAACATGTTTGTCCTATTGGTTATTTGGTTAGGAAAAATGACATAAATAGTCTTTAAACTTTGATCTATTATGCAATATGGTTCTCGAATTTTTAATTTGTTCAATGTAATCCATAAACTCTAGCCCAATATGTCATGTTATTTATAAATTTTTAATTTATTTAATATGGTTTTTAAACTTTAAATTGTACCGAATATACCGCATAAATTTGATATTTTGATGTACTTTCTTGTTTTTTGATTTATTATTGTCCGATCACTTACTTTCCCAGCAAGACATGAATGTGTGGAATTTCAAGGGAATACGTCGTCTGTGACATGCATGAAGATTGTCAAGACACCATCGAAAGACAAGACTATCATAATCTAGGACTTTTTTTTTGGGGTTCGGAAACATGGGACTCTGAACAGTCGTGAAAACTCTACATTTACGTGCTTGACAAAGCGCCTGTTCAAAATCTCTCTCCTTAACTACGAGGCTCTACGTGGATTTCAAGATCGACCGGCGTCAAAAAGCTTGCGTCTTCCTCGAACTAAGCCCCTGACCTCTTATGGCTAGATTCAGATAACATCTTCTCCACGAAGACTAAACACGGCAGACTGCACCTAACTTCTGCTCCAATCCAGCGAAGAGAGAGAGAGAGAGAGAATGTTTTTTATTTCCTTCACGTACAGACTGTACCTAACTTCTGCTCCAATCCAGCGGAGAGAGAGAGAGAGAGAGAGAGAGAGAGAGAATGTTTTCTATTTCCTTCACGTAAATGAATGGGTGTCATTAGTAAGCCGTAACATCTGACCCCAAAAATAGTCAAAGAAATTTGTTATCTAAAAGTTAATCATCACGTGACCCACGACGGCAAATTGATAAATTCTCTTGCGTTGTTCTTACGACTACTCATTATTGCTCAAAATGTAATAGTAGACAACATTCCATAACACCAAGTGTTGTACCCAATAATTAGGGGTTACGCTACTTTTGAAGTTGTCACAAGTTCAAATCATATTATGAACAAACCTCAATCAGCTTGTCCTAATAGACTTGTGCATCAATGAGTGAGTTGAGTAGCTATAGCTATATTGAATATTTCCGAGAGTGTAGAACCCTTATGGTAATATCCAAAGGATTAGTCGTACTAGTCGCCCCTTAACCTTTTAACCCATCAAGAAAATGTAAAAGAACATTTGATATATTTAATTTATTTTCTTGATATGATGTTAGCATGTCATAGGGCATAATACAACTTTTGTGAAGAATTTATTTATATTAGGATTAGGTGTGCAATCATAAGGGGGGTGAGTAAGAGTTTTATTCTGGTCCACCCCCAAACTGGGGTCACATCTAGTAGATGATTCCATTATAATTAGCATATTGCATCTCTTTGTTACTTTCCTCAATTACAAGAGAAAGATATTATATATACCTAGAAAGTAGAAGTGTCAAAATGGGTCTTATGTTGAGAAAACTCCTAGTTTTGATGCTAACAAAACAGCTTATGAATGATATATCAATCTCTTGAAAGAAAAGGACACAGAATGACATTAGGTTTTAAAGTCTGCTGGTTGCAGAAGATAAAGCATGAGATATCTAAGAGTCTGACCGTATCAGACGGAAAGACTCATCTAGACTGAGATTTTAAGTCCGAATGTATCGGGCGAGATTTAAGTCGACCGTACCCAGGCCGAGATTTAAGTCTGAACAAACCGGCCCGAGATTTTAAGTCTCGAATGAACCGGGCGAAAATCAGGGCATATTCGAACATAAGATCATCGGACCTAAGATGAACCTACGGGATAAGATCACCAACGGTCAAGTATTTCACTTACTTTATTTATATTGATTCTTGTATCAAAGTGATTGGCGGGATCAATCAACGGACAACTTCCAAAGAAGAATAGAACACTTATGGAAGCCCGGATTCGATTGTATGGGCGAACGAATCCAAGGGGATCCAATCTACCTCCAACGGTCAAAAAGACTTGCCTTATAAAGTCTGTCCAGGAAAAGGAAGACGAAACTCTCAAGGAAAGAGCCAATGGTCGAGTGTGGCTTGGAGAGTATATAAGGATAGGATGAGACCTAGGAAAAGGGCGTGGATGAACATTATTCCAAAGCTGATTCAGTTCTTCAATTGTTGTTCATAGTGCACATTTGAGTGATCTAGGTGCTTTACAGAAAGAGAGTGACTTAGTGAGACAAATCACCGAGTACTAGCACTTGAAAGTGTGTAATCACCGTTGATCATATAGTGAAATACAGCCAATTGGCTGGTCGACCGGAGAGTGGACGTAGGCTTGTCTCAAGCCGAACCACTATAAATTGAGTTTGCAATCTTCTCTACTCTCTCTATTTAATTTCAGTTTATAGATTGCAAAAGTTTGTTATTACATACGCATAAAATTCCTATATACCTATTCACCCCCCCTCTAGGTGTTAATACTAGTTCCAACAATTGGTATCAGAGCCACGTGCTCGAGATCTTGAAGTGTTTATTACTTCTGAGTTAAAGATCCTCTATGACTAGTATTCTTGCACCAGGTTTTAATTGAGGGGAGCAACACTCGTCCACCATACTTTGATGGCAAGGATTACAATATCTGGAAGAATAAAATGAAGGCTTTTCTCAGGTCGAAAGATTCACTGGAATGGGATGTGGTTAATAGGGGAATTGAGTCCACTGATAACGCCAGAAAGATGTCAAAGAGTACCGATGGAAAGGAACCAGAACCATCAGCCACTCTCTCTCGTAAGAGATAACAAAGAGACAAACCATTGATGCAAAGGCTATCTACTCTCTATATTGTGCTTTATCACCTAATGAATATAATCGTATATCTTCCCGTGATACAAAGAAAGGAAGTATGGGACAGACTACATGTGACATATGAAGGAACCGATCGAGTCAAAGAAACCAAAGTAAACATATTACTTGGTCAATACGAATCCTTTAAGATGAAGCATGGAGAATCCATAGGAGATATGTTCGGTCGTTTTACGAAATTGTAAACGGATTAGCATATCAAGGACAGCTTGTTCTGGACCAATGAAGGTCAACAAACTTCTGAGAGGACTGTCAAAAGAATGGAACAATGTGAAGACATCTATCAGAGAAACTCTGCGAATTTCACCTCTAACTGTTGATGAGCTCGTTGGCACCTTACAGTCTTATGAGGCAGAACAAATGAACGAAGAAGTGGAATCCAGAGGTAAAAAATCCCTTGCTCTTAGGTCTAACTCTGATTTTGATGATACAGACTCTGAGGAAGAACTGGACGATGAGGAACTTGCACTGCTGATCAAAAAGGTAAAGAAATTAAACGAAAAGGCGGGAAGTTCAACAACGGAAACAAAAAAGACAATGCGGGCAACGCAAAACGATGATGAGGATGATTATACCAAGGATGTAATCTACTTTGAGTGTAAGAAAAAGGGACATATTAAACAGAATTGTCCCAAACTCAAAAAGAACAAAGGAAAATTTGAGAAGTACAAGAAGGCTCTCAAAGCTGAAACATGGAGTGACACAGAAGTTGAGGATAGTGAAGATGAATATGGAAACATCTGTCTAATGGCACACTCAGACTCAGACTCGAAACCGATTCGACACGGATTCGAGCAGAGAGAGATCGAGGTAAATCATTCTGAGATTCCTTTAGAAGTTTCACATTATATAAATGAGCTTTGTTCTAATCTAAAATCTACTTTGAAAAGGATTTCCAAATTAAAAAAGGAAAATTACAAGTTGAATCAACAGAACGTTTCCTTGAAAGGAAAAATGGATGATTTCAAAAAGGAATTCCTGGAAACTAATGAAAATCGAAACTCTTTACAAAAGGAGAATGATTCTTTGAAAAAGGAATTCTTAGATATTACCACAAAATTTTCCAAAGGATCAAAAACTCTACAGCATATACTTTCCATTCAAATTCCTTATTATGATAACTCTGGACTAGGTTTTTATAAGGAAAATGATTCCATTATTGATTTTCCCAAAGTCAAGGAAAGAATAAGACAAAGACCTCCTCGACAAGCTTATAGAAATCATTTCAAAAACAATTTTGTAAGACATTTTGGTAGAAACAATCTCAAATGTTCTAACTGTGGAGAAAGAGAACACTTTGAGAACAAATGTCCTAAAGTCTGGAGACATGTTCAAAGGAAATGGATAGAAAAAACTTATACTACTAACTTCAATGGACCCAAGAAAATTTGGGTACCAAAGAAAAAATGAGTGTTTGTAAACATTGCAGGTAAGTTTCAAATGTAAGAAGAAATGTTATTTGGATAGTGGATGTTCAAGACATATGACAAGAAATTCAAAGATGTTCATAAGATACGACAGAATCAAGGGAGGAACAGTTTCGTTTGGAGGGAACACCAAAGGAAACATTATAGGACTGGGAACTGTCAAGATCGGAAACTTGATCATCAACAACGTTTCTCTAGTCAAGGGTTTAAACTATAATCTTCTGAGCATCAGCCAGTTGTGTGATGCTGGTTTCAAAATAAACTTCAAAGAAAACCTATGTTACGGAACAAGCAATGACTCTTCACGGACTTTTCTTGGGACGAAGACATGGGAACATTTATCTTCGGATATAAATGAAGATACTGCAAAATGCCTATTAACGGTCCAAGATGAAGCGGATATATGGCATCGCAAACTTGGGCATGTCGGCATGAAACAAATCTCCAAGCTTGCCAGCAAAAAGCTTGTTCGTGGTTTGCCGTCACTAAGCTACAAGAAAACCGAGCTTTGCTCGCATGTACACCGGGAAAACAGGTTAGAAGCTCTTTCAAATCTATAAAACAAATTTCCACTAATCGTGTGTTACAGCTTCTTCACATGGACTTATTTGGACCAACAAGAACCCAAAGTATTGGAGGTAAGAAATACTGTCTTGTGATAGTTGATGACTACTCTCGATACACATGGGTATATTTTCTAGCAAATAAAGGAGATACCTTCTCATATTTCTCAACATTTGCCAAGAGGATTCAAAATGAAAAAGGTTACTCTATTTCTAGTATCAAAACAGATCATGGGGGAGAATTTGAAAATCAAGACTTCTCAAATTTTTGTGACAAAAATGGCATACAGCATACATTTTCATCTCCATACACTCCAACAAAATGGAGTTGTGGAAAGAAAGAATAGGTATTTGCGGGAAATGGCCAACATTGCTTATAGAAAGCAAGGTGGCAACTCGATTTTGGGCGAAGCGGTTTCTACTTCTTGCCATATTATTAACAGTATTTCTTAGACCAATTCTTGAGAAAACCCCTTATGAGATTTTCAAAGAAAGAAAACCTATTGTTTCCTATTTTCGAATCTTTGGTTGTCCATGCTATATCCTTAAAAATGTTAATCATCAACCTAGTAAGTTTGAAGAAAGATTAGATGAAGGTATGTTTCTGGGCTATTCAAACTCGAGTAAAGCATACAGAGTATTCAACAAGAATACTCGGACAAAGTGGAAGAATCCATGAACGTAAAGTTTCGGAGAAAGAAGTCTCAAAACAAAGCAGTCCAATAAATGAAGAATCGAATCAAATGCAGCTACTTTTGAAAGATCTGGTCTCAACAAAGAAGCGAGAATCTTCCCGAAAAACATCAAAGAAGCAACTCATGAAGAACGACTATCTCGGCTTGATACTCCTGCATTAGCAGAAGATTCTGATAATAATGAAGTTCTAAACAGAAACTGGAAGCATAAGTCCAGTCATCCCAAGGAGCTCGTAATTGGAAATATCTACGAAGGGATTCAAACCATATCAAGAAACAAAAAGGACACAGGTATTGTTGCACTGATTTCTGAAATTGAACCCAAAGGAATTAATGAAGCACTGGAAAATGAAAGCTGGATAGAAACAATGCAAGAAGAGCTTTAACAGTTTAAGAGAAATGATGTGTGGGAGTTGGTACCCAAACCAAAAGGACGAACAATCATTGGAACCAAATGGATTTTCAGAAACAAAGTTAATGAACTTGGCAAAGTCACCAGAAACAAGGCAAGGCTCGTGGCTAAAGGTTATTCTCAATCGAAGGAATAGACTATGATGAAACCTATGCTCCAGTTGCAAGACTAGAAGCAATCAGACTATTACTTGCTTATGCTTGTCATCAAAATTTCAAACTATACCAAATGGACGTGAAAAGTGCTTTTCTGAATGGGTTTATCAAAGAAGAAGTATATGTAGAACAACCCCCTGGATTCGAGGAATCAAGAAAGCCTGACCATGTATACAAATTAAAGAAGGCACTTTATGGTCCGAAACAGGCTCCTCGAGCTTAGTATGAACGATTGAGCAAGTTTCTACTAGATAACAAATTCAGAAAAGGAATGGTAGATACAACCTTATTAATTAAGAAGGAAGGTAAATATATTCTGCTGGTACAAATCTATGTACATGATATTATTTTTGGTTCATCTAATGAGCACTTGTGCAAGAACTTCTCAAAGTCTATGCAGGAAGAATTTGAAATGAGTATGATGGGAGAACTGACATTCTTCCTAGGACTTCAAGTTAATCAAACAAATCGTGGAACTTTTATTCATCAAGAGAAGTACGCCAAAGACTTGATTAAAAAATTTGGAATGGAGAACTGCAAGAGGACAGAAACTCTAATGGCAACCTCCATCAAACTTGATCAGGATGAAAAAGGGAAGAAGGTTGATCAGAAGAATTATAGAAGCATGATCGATTCTCTTCTCTACCTTACGCATCTAGACCGGATATCCTATATAGTGTTTGTCTTTGTGCGAGGTTTCAAGTAGATCATAAAGAATCACATCTTTCTGCTGTTAAACGTATAATTAAGTATATAGCCACTTACCCAAACTTAGGGCTATGGTATCCAAATGAAACAGATTTTACTCTTCTTGGCTACTCAGATACAGATTTAGCAGGATGCAAAGTAGACGAAAAAGAGTACTTCAGAACATGCCAACTTCGGGAAGAATGCTAGTTTCATGGTTTTCCAAAAAGCAAAATACGTGGCTTTATCAACTGCAAAGCGAGAATACGTAGCACTTGGAAACTGTTGTTCTCGGATTCGTGGATGAGACAACAACTAAGAGACTATGGCAAGGAAGAATGCTGCACGAAATAAGGTGTGATAATACGAGCGCCATAAACCTCACCAAGAATCCAATTTTGCATTCCAGGGCAAAGCACATTGAGATCAAACATCACTTTATAAGAGACCATGTGCAAAAGGGAGATATATATGTGGAATTCATTGATTCTAAGAATCAATTAGCAGATATCTTCACAAAGCCGCTGGACAAAGGTACATTCGATTCAATATGTGGGTGTTTAAACATCATTAACCCTTTCTTATAAATTCTGTGAGAATAGGACAAAGTCGACAGTGGAAATCGTCGGGTGATTGAAAAAGGAAATAATAATATGGTGTATTATTTCCTTATGAAAATCTGGTAATTATTTGAGTAAGTTTTTTGATTCGAATATTTGATTTGCATATATTATGGCATATTTCTATGATAATTGAATATTCTTGTTAAATTTAGAATAATTGCTATTTTTAAATTATTTTTGATTTCGACTATTCACTTGTTCTCCTAACAAAGGTATAAAAACACCCAAAGGTCGAGTCTTTTCCTCACCACTCTTGAAACATCCGTTTACAAACCCTAACCGAGAAAAACTCTTTCTAAAACAATCTTCGTCCAAAACCAACCCTCTCCGAACAATGGCATCGAGATCCTCCATATCCAGATCAAGATCTCCATCACCTAGAAGAAGATCAAACGAGTCGCTTTGGAAGAGGAGGAAGAAGAATCGAGGAAGGGCAGGCGCATTTTGACCTAACACAGACTTCCGAAGAAACTCAAGGACAATCTCCTAGAGTTTCTCCTCAAGGAAATCAAGCAGATTATGAGGAATCTCTAAGAACTCGTCGCTCAGAATTGGAAGAAAGGACTGTCGCATGTAGAGGTACGTCTGGATTAACTCTACCGACACCTACTGAAAATCCTCATGTAATTATGAGGAGGTATGAGAAGTTAGTTCGGAGAAATGTCAGGGAAGATGTCAAACTGTTTTTCTTGAGGCAGAATGGGTTTGCAAATGAATTCCGTCTCATTCGGGCGATGACAGTCGTCGAATCAACATCTACTCGTAAAGAACGAGTTAGTGATACAGGGAGAAGTAAAGATAAGGTGAAGGAAGATGATGAAACAATCTACAGAAATTTTGAAGTAAGAATGGGAATTGCTGCTGTAGTCCAGAACACAACTGGAAAATTATTTCGTACCAAAGAACACAAGACTTTCTTTAACAATCTGTTGGAAAGAGGAGTCATGAACCATAGGATTGTTGATTTTGATTATCTGGATGCTGCTGACGTAAATCTGTGAGATAGCTTTGAGAGATTGCAAATGGACAAATTCTCGCACGTATTACTCTCTTTGTTTATCCCGAACTAACAAAGATATTTTTACTCGAATTTGACATTTCTCTCTCCAGACAGAATGCAGTTCAATGTGAATGATAGGTTTTATGAGGTTAGTTCAGATACTCTTGCTGACATTATAAATGTTGAGAGAGGAGTATTCAGGTCAATAGATGTCCCTTATGAAACAAATTCGTAAGTTTCTCACAAAATCAGAAGGGCCACTATAACTTATCCTCTTTTAACGTCCGCAAGAACTATTCTCGCACAAAATCATCATCAGCTGCATTCGTCCAAAAGCATCATCCAAGACTGATGTGTCTAAATTTGAGGCAAAACTGATGTGGGCAATTGAAAGAGGAGTACTGTTCTCACTACCTCACACAATTATTTTGCATATGTATCGTACAGTCTCAAAGGGAAAGGGACAGCTACCCTATGGAGCTTTAGTCACAAGAATCTTTAATCATCTCAAGATAGATTCAGTACTAAAACTCTTCCAACAATGATCATTGACATGAAAATGATCAACAAGATGAGACTGAAGGATGTTCTTTGAGACATGGAGACGAAAAGAAAATGAACGGCTATATCGAGACAAAGAAAAAGAAAAGGCAAAGAATCGCTTCGATGGGCCAAGTTCTAAAAGGAGAATACAACTCCTACTGATAGATGAAGAAGATGAAGAAGAAAGCATCTCTGCAATTCTGGAAAATATGCGTCAACATTCTCAGAGAATGTCTGAACAAGAGGAACATGTAGAACACATTCTTCACAGAGAAAAAGAGAAGGATGCAGGATATGAAGAAATGGATGAGCCAGAAGAAGCAGAAGAAACAGACGCAGAAGAAGAACAAGATGAAGAAGGAGATAAGAATAGAGAAAAAGAGGGGCAGCAAGAACAGAATGAAGCATCAACTCAGGGGGAGCATCATCATGAAAATATTAACATTCACGTTCCTGCAGCTTCATCTGGAAATGCTGATTATCAAAAGATCTTCGAACTTTTAACAAAGATCAGGGATCGACAGGTACATATGGAAACCTCCCTCAATAACAGACTGGAAACTCTTGAGAAGACAGTCAATCAGTGTATTGACAGGATTGAGAAGTCTGCATCAGATATGGAGGATTTCACCCTTGTTCGGACCCCAAACAAGAAAACCTCTTAAAAAGATCTTTTTCAGCTGACTATTTTTTTTGAAAGTTGACAAAAAGGGGGAGTAGATATGGCTTCTTTTTTTGCTTTACTGTGCTCGACTGGTTCTAGATATACTTTTTTATTTTGCTCGACTTGATTTTTGCTTGACTCGGCTTTTTGGTTGATATCATGACAGATGGTTTTATCATTGTGTTAATGCATGATAAATGATTGATGATATTCTCTTATTGAAATTTACACTGACAAAGTCTATATCTTGTTAAGTTGTAATTATGTTATGCATGGTTGATATGAGCTATACTTATAAGTTGGGCAGAATAGTTGGAAACAGGTCTATTTAACCATTTTTTGCAGGGACATGAAGCCATATGTTTAAGATGTTTTGTCACCATCAAAAAGGGGGAGATTGTTGAGAAAACTCCTAGTTTTGATGCTAACAAAACAGCTTATGAATGATATATCAATCTCTTGAAAGAAAAGGACACATAATGACATTAGGTTTTAAAGTCTGCTGGTTGCAGAAGATAAAGCATGAGATGTCTAAGAGTCTGACCGTATCAGACGGAAAGACTCATCCAGACTGAGATTTTAAGTCTGAATGTATCAGACTGAGATTTAAGTTTGACCGTACCAAACTGAGATTTAAGTCTGAACAAACCAGACTGAGATTTTAAGTCTGAATGAACCAGACTGAAAATCTGGGCATATTTAGAACATAAGATCATCAGACCTAAGATGAACCTACAGGATAAGATCACCAACGGTCAAGTATTTCACTTACTTTATTTATATTGATTCTGTTGTTTCAAAGTGATTGGCGGGATCAATCAACGGACAACTTCCAAAGAAGAATAGAACACTTATGGAAGCCCGGATTCGATTGTATGGGCGAACGTAATCCAAAGGGATCCAATCTACCTCCAACGGTCAAAAAGACTTGCCTTATAAAGTCTGTCCAGGAAAAGGAAGACGAAACTCTCAAGGAAAGAGCCAACGGTCGAGTGTGGCTTGGAGAGTATATACGGATAGGATGAGACCTAGGAAAAGGGCGTGGATGAACATTATTCCAAAGCTGATTCAGTTCTTCAATTGTTGTTCATAGTGCACATTTGAGTGATCTAGGTGCTTTACAGAAAGAGAGTGACTTAGTGAGACAAATCACCGAGTACTAGCACTCGAGAGTGTGTAATCATCGTTGATCATATAGTGAAATACAGCCAATTGGCTGGTCGACCGGAGAGTGGACGTAGGCTTGTCTCAAGCCGAACCACTATAAATTGAGTTTGCAATCTTCTCTACTCTCTCTATTTAATTTCAGTTTATAGATTGCAAAAGTTTGTTATTACGTACGCATAAAATTCCTATATACCTATTCACCCCCCCTCTAGGTGTTAATACTAGTTCCAACATCTTAAACCCATCATAAATGGATCATATATAGGTCACTTGCTGAAGAGACTAGTTAAATGAGTTTAAAAATTGCAAGCTTAAATTATATGGGTCTTAAATGGATTGGAATTAAAACCTATTTTCAACCCATTTCCAATCCAAGCCATATACTCTCTCTTTCCTCTTTAACTTTATAAATATATATATATATATATATATATATTTTTTATATATTTTTTATAAAAATATAAATTATCATTGTTGTTTATATTTCCTTTTTTTCTTTTTTGTCTTTCTTCTTCCTCTTTCCTTAGCTGGTGGCTGGCATAGCGATGGCCAACGATTGGCCAAACAAGGCTCGAGCTCGCTGGCCTTAGGTGAGCTTTATGTCACCAATGACTAGTGAGGCTTGAGCCTCGCTAATCTGGCAAGACTTGAGCTTGTCGGCATTTGGTGAAACTTGAGCTCGTTGACATTGGGCGAAGGCTTCACCGACGTTTGGCGAGATTCGAGCTTCTTGCAGTTAAGCGAGCTGTTGGTCGTGGTGGCCAACGGCCATCCAAAGAAGAAGAAAAAGAAAAGAGAAAAGGAAAAAAGAAATTTTTTAAAATTATATTTAAAAAATAAAAAAAAATATTAAAAGGAGTGAACAAGGAAAATTCAAACATTTTTTTCATACCAAATGGCAAAAATATTATAGTTAAATGCGTCGGGTATGAGTTGAGAATAGGTTAGTCGAGTATAGGTAAAAAAATTTGCACTACAATAAATAAGTCATAAACTGCTTAAATGGGTCAATTGGAATTGGATTATTTATGACCCGATCCAAACTCTACTCGACGCACCTATTTGACAAGTCTACTAATCCAGTTCACCCTTAAACTAGGATTACATCTAGCAAAGAATTCCACCATAATTAGCACATTACACCTCTCCGTTACTTTCCTCAATTACAAAAGAAAAAGATTAAATATACCTAGAGTGGGACTTCCAGGCCTTTCTGATTATGAACTACATCCCAATAATTTAAATGGTACTTCATAAATAACCATATAAGAAAAAGTAGCAACTTCATTCCAAATGCCTTGACTTATATGCTAATATACATTATCGATACTTTAAAAGACTCAAAACCATTTCAAATTGAGCAAGCATTTTATTAGTTTAGAAAAGATCGTTCATTTACCTCAATAGAAATCGGTACATTAGGGTACTAATTTGAGAGAATTACCAGAAAGTCTTAAATTATTATAATTGTGTCAATTTAATCCTAAACTTTTTAATTTATGTCATTCAGTCTATTTGGTCAATTTTGGTTGGCCAACTCTGATGTGGATATAGGTCGTTTGACTGATGCTGACATGGATAATGTTTTTTATAATATTTTATTTTTTTGAATCTTTTGTTTATTTTTTCTTGTCTTTTTTTTTTTTTTTTTTCTCCTTTCTCCTTTTTTTTCCCTCCTTCCTCCAACACATTGTTGCTAGTGATCGGCCAAAGGGGAGGGCCCCGCTGGCCAGTGGTGAAGGCAAGGCTTGACCTCACCAAGGGAAACGAGGGTGAGCCTCGCACTCGACCTCGCTAGCCCTTGCTTCTAGTGTTACATATTTGTATTGTATATTGGAAACGAGCCCTACCACACATAAGTACAAGAATGGAGTTACATAGTTGTATTATTATCATACATTTGCACAGTGCATCTACATCGGCAAATTTATTTTCAATGTAATTATAATACAACAAAAACACCCACAATTATAATATGCACATCCGCATTTACTTGGAAACTGCAAACATTGTAGTTCCGAAGAGAACGAAAATTAAGGATAAATCAAATATTGTTTTTCAGTCGCTCTTCTTCAATCTATAAAAAAACAGTGGAGTTTTGATTTAATTAATAAAATATGTAATTTTAATTTATTATGAGTCGATTAAAAACCCAAATAAAATATGGGAGTACATTTCAATTCTACAAACTAGAGATTTGACGTCAAAGACAATACATGGTCAGAGTTTCCTTATTCAATGAATACCGCTCGGCATGTCTCGAGATTGGTTAAGGCTATGACGAGCCCTGTTTGTGGCTCATCCTGAGTGCTTGCATGGCTGATGGTTCTGTTCAAACGAAGAATAGTTTGCTCATACAGCTGGAGGTAGTCAGCCCAAGCAGCTTTCTCACGCTCGTTACTGCACTTTGACCGCAACAACTGCGTGTGGTTGTGGGTTAGTTGAGCTCTATCAAGAACCAATTGCATCAAGACCTTGAGGAAATCGGATTTTTGCCTGACGGGAGCTTGCTTGGAGTTGTGGGTCAAGAAGTACTAACAAGGTTGTGGATAAGGCATTTTGCTGGCAATCTTTAAAAAATAAAAATGGTTTGAGATAGCGATAGAGGCAAGAAGAGAAAAATCTTAAACTTTTGACGGGCCATATTGGTTTTTGTATTACTATGGTGTTCGATGCACTGAAGTAATGAGGAGTCTTAAGATTGTGATAAAGGATTAAATTTGGCAATTGAATGTCTTGAATCGTTCCCCTTTATAAAGAAGTGAGATGTAGCGACCAATGTGCATGCATGCACCATGCAATGTCACTTTTCACCACGTGATTTTTCTCATTTTGGGCTCGCTTTTGGCTTATAGCAATAAATATTCAAAATATGACAAATTGGTCGATTTTGAACAAGAATGAGAAGAAAGAAAAAGGATTAAGGTTTGACAGAATGTTTATTTTGACTTTTCCTGGAAGGTTGACAATTGAACCATCTAAATCAAACAAAGTAATATAAAGGGGAAGAAAAGGAAGACAAAACGAAAGGCGATGTCGACA
Source organism: Corymbia maculata (assembly GCA_014182735.1). Taxonomy (NCBI): domain Eukaryota; kingdom Viridiplantae; phylum Streptophyta; class Magnoliopsida; order Myrtales; family Myrtaceae; genus Corymbia; species Corymbia maculata. The sequence goes on from CM024686.1 coordinate 10,353,705, forward strand.
CACGTGTGAGCAAAATTTGTTCGCAATCTTTAATTTAGCAGACTATTCTTTGGTGACAATGGGAATTGGAATGATTCAGCTTGACGGCTCATGCCTTTTGAGCCTCTAACTTTGAACAAAAGCTAAATTTCAATAAATGTAATGAAGAAACAGCCAAAACACCAGCAAGTAGTTCAACCGCATATATATTGAGGAAAGTGCAAATACCATATTGTGTAACTATTCATAACATATATCTCCGCTATGCTTTTACTTGCATCTTACCTAATCTATAAGTCAACGGAGTATCGCAAAGAGTCGTGATTGACCTATCTTGATTGGAATTTCTCGTCCAATTACTACAATTTTTTAAAAAAATTGGGCTGAACTGAAACCAACTCAAACCGAACCTGATAAATTGGTTAGGGTTAGTTTTCTAGCTCAAAAAGACGTCGCTAGAAAACTTTGAGTGGGGCCTACATTTGGGTTGTTGGATGTCAGGAAGATTAACTAATTAATTTTCAATATATTATTACAATACCAATTCAGTCATAGATTTTTTGATTTAGACTTTCAAATTTTTTTTAATTGAGTTTTAAACATTTGTGCTAAATTTCAATGTAGTCATTCTAGCCGATTTACGCTGACAACTTCTGACTTGTTGGATTCATCTAGTGATGATTAGACCAATACATCAGCGATTTTTAATGATAATTGACTGCAATGACTATATTGAAATATTGCACAAATATTTAGAACTTAATTAGCGGAATCAGCAAGTTTATTACTAAACTAACATCCGTACAGCGGGTTTGTGCATTTCGCTTTTGATATCGGATATGTCTTGTTCCACATAGTCTAGGTCTGCGCTGACGCACTTGTAGATAAGCGTCGCAACCTCAAATTGCTAGGACATAAATTGAAGCCCTTCGAACGCAGTGTAAAGGTGATCACGGGGCCCGGCGGCCTATTGGGGCCCATCCAAGACCAGTCAATCCCAGTTATTAAGCCTGGCCCGCCGAGCTCCCCAAGACCTAATTTGATAGATTTGTCTGCATTGATCGTATGCTTGAACTTCAAAATTGATTGGCGATCGAAAAGCTTTACGGCTGAGCTTCCTCTTGATTCAATACACCCATTTTCTCCCAAAGAAACGAAGAATTCGTAGATAATTCTTCTTGGTTTCACGGACGTCGCAAGTGAAAGGAACCTTCTTCCCGACAAGGTTGCCACGTCAGACGTGTACGAGAAATCATCGCCATCGCCTCTAGACGCTGGAGAAAATCGAATCCGGAGGTCAAAGTCTCTGGCTGTTTCATTAGTTTCATGAGTCGGTCGAGAAGGACAGAGATTCGCTTGTCGTAACGTTCACACACGAACGCAAAAAGTCCTGTTGAGTAACCTTTTCGAAGCCATTGTTGAACTATCTCTATCCGTTGAATAAGCTTCGTGGATAAATCAACGTACGGATTTTCAATCTTCAAAGTACATCAATTGTATTATGTGCATAAAGTACAATATTCATTTCTCATCAGAGCAAAGTGATAAAACGGTTTATACTTTTGGGATAAAAATATGGTTTATCCCAATATTCCAATATCAGCGAAAAAGTCTCTTTCATTGTATCAATATATATATGAAGTACGCATTTAAATATGTTAGAGCTCGGAAAGTGGTTTAGACGGATGATAATAAAGGATTTTCAGGTTGAAAATGTCCTCAAAAGAATATTTGAATTTGTCTCCGATATAGCACTCCAAGTGAGATTTTGAGACTAGTATTACAAGCTTCATAACTCTACTAAGATGAAGAAAATTGAAGGTAAATTGAATATACGAGACAGAATTTTAGTCAAAGCCGAGTAGTTCATCATGTGTATTGATTCCCAATACTTAACATCCTTGTCTAGCACTCCAAGGTAAGTGAACTTAATCTATTTCGTTTTTTAATTCCTCTATATCAAAATGGACGAACCCTTCAAGAGTAAGACCTTGTGCTCATTCTATGCACGGCAAGGGCATAATTGAGAAATGAGGTGCGACTTAAATAGTTGATATCAGAAAATGAAAAGTTGTTTAAGGCATCGAAATTCTTATGACTTGATGTCACGACTTTGTATGTTCTACGCCATAGTTGATATTAGAAAATGAAAACTTGTTGAATTATGTAGATTAAACCTATCCTGACATCATGTGGTCCTTAAGGTAAAGCTAATATTATCAATGGTTGAGATTATATTGGTCCACATGTCCTGAGCAGTCCACACTATTGCGTGCTCTTGGATGATATAGTCCACGAGATCATGGTATGAATAGCCCCAGAACGTTCATTTTATGGCATTATACAATCAATAGACTTTTAGACCAATCTAGTTCAGGTTCTCATCTTAATTGGACAGTGATAGTTATGAGTAGCTCAATATTGATTATTGCTTTGAACTTTATTTGATCAATTCAATCTCTGAACTATTTAAATTCTGAATAATGTAATCACTCAGTGAGATGCGATGCCAAATCATGTACTTTTTTGCTTACATCGACCGCCAACACAAACATCTTATGGGCCATCCCACCTAGTGAGGCCCTTTAATGATCAGACACGTCAAATGCTACCTTGAACATTTAATGATCAATTAATGATAGTGGACACCAAATTAGCAATTCCTATCAATCTACTTAATGGAAGGACGACATCGAACCTAATTATAAATTTGAATCGTGAATTTGTTATGTTATGCAGCATGTAGCTATTGTCATCTTAATGCTCTAGTTCTCATTTGTGATTCTGCTTGCTACAATCATCATCTTTTCTGCTTTCGTCTTTAATTCGAAGAAAATTAACATCTCTTTATCTAGCATAGTTCGACGGTGGATAACTATTCTCCATAAGTGATCTTGTGCACCCTTCGACGTGATGATCAACGAGTGAAAGCAATTGTAATCACCAAATTAAAAGATCACCAGATCATCACCACCGCCGGGAAAAAGGACTCATGCACGGCCGGCGATAGAGGACTCGGTTATAGGCTCATGAGCAAACCGTGAGCTAATCAATTTGACTTGCAATTCCCACCGGGGCTAGTCAATACATTCACAGCTGGATTGCCGGTCCATTCCCTTTAACGGTGGGTCGGAATGGCTGCCCAATACTAGTCCACACCCATTAGATTGCAAGAACACATACGAACGTCTCAACAACGCGGTATCTATCTCTCTCTACTTCTTTATTGTTTCGTAATGAGAAAAGTCAGACATACCATCCAGAGAATTTTGCTAGCTGGCGAGCATCCTTGTTTGTTCTTCTTTATTCATATTCCTAATTCTTTTCCCTTTTTGTTCCGTAGACCGAAGCACGAAAGCGGAAAGGTGGTGCATGCCCATTATTCCTATTGAGCTGCCCTATTCCAACGACTGCCTTTTTGTTCACTTCTATATAAAGGAACCACATCAAGGCAAAGAACAACCTCATACATTCCCCGACTTCATCAAATCTTTCTAGCATCAGCACAATAGCGATGGATCTTCTTCACAAGTTCATGACCTTTGTCTTCCTCTCTCTCTTGATCTGTCCGTCCATTTCTGGCTCCTCAACAGGCGATGTCAAATCTTGGTGTAGCAAAATGCCTTACCCGCAACCGTGTGAGTATTTCTTGACCCACAACCCTAAAAATATCCCCATCAAGCAAAAATCCGACTTCTTCGAGGTCTCGACGCAGCTCGCGCTCGAGCGAGCCTTGCGAGCCCATGGCAATGCGTACTCGTTGGGCTCCAAGTGTCGTAACGAGCGTGAGAAGTCCGCATGGGCTGACTGCCTCGAGCTCTATGAGCATATCATCCTCCGTCTCAACCGAACCATCGACCTCAAGTGCACGCAAGAAGATGCGCAGACGTGGCTCAGCACAGCCCTGACCAACCTCGAGACCTGTCGGACTGGGTTCGTGGAGCTAGGTGTCTCAGACTACGTGTTGCCTTTGATGTCAAATAATGTTACAAAATTGATAAGCAACACTTTGGCCTTGAACTATGTGCCATACAAACCACCAAGCTACGCGAATGGGTTCCCCACTTGGGTGAGGCCTGGTGATCGGAAGCTCTTGCAATCCTCATCCCCAGCATCTAAGGCCAATATAGTGGTGGCCAAGGATGGTTCTGGGAAGTACAAGACCATTAAGGAGGCTATAACCACAGCATCAAAATGGTCTGGAACCACAAGGTATGTGATCTATATCAAGGCGGGGACATATAGCGAGAATATTGAAGTCAGTAGCAAATTGAAGAACATTATGTTTGTGGGAGATGGTATTGGGAAGACCATCGTCACTGGAAGCAAAAGTGTGGGTGGAGGATCCACCACCTTCAAATCAGCCACTGTTGGTATGTACTATATGTTTGATATTAACCTTATGAATTTTTCTTGAAAATTAGCACGCAATAAGGAATTACTAATTGATTGTCTATTTAGGTTGCCACCTCCTACAGCTTGGTATTAAAAAAATTCACAAAAACCTATTAAGTTTAATTCGAGGAAAATATTCTATATTAGGTCGAAATTATAAAAGAAATTGAAGGAATTACTGACTCAATAATTGAATAGGTCATTTGACGACTTTGCTCCTAGAAAAGAAAAGAAGGAACGACACATATAAAAAAATAATTATTAATAAATTGACCATGCCGCAATTGTCATAGATGAGGTGTTTGAAATACAATGCTTGTCATCTGGAGTTCAATAACTTCATGCCAATTACTATTAATCGACCTATGCATTCCATGTAAAATATTGACTTGTATGTGATACATTAGTCGAAAAGAACAAATCTTCTAAAAAATAATGTTTGCAATAGCAATAAGTAAAAAAATTCATCGACGAATATAATTTCAGCTAAGTCTATTTATGTAGTAATCTACATAAGGTATGCGAAAGAATTAGGTTTTGGCTGCTGCTAAATATAATTAATTAATTAAGCCTAAAGGGCAGAATTAAGTCTTTGACTTTAACCGGGTCAGGCAATGACTTCATGAACGAGACGTACAAATCTATCGCATGTCATCATCATTAAGGAAAGAGATAACATCCAACAACTTTCTAACGTGTCTATTCATGGGCATCACACAAAATTTTCTTTTGGCTGGTTTCTTGCCTCCAAATGGCGGTCAATAGCTGCTGTGAATTGCCCTCATTAATTCTGGATGAAAAGTCTATACTTTCTAGATTGCTTTGGAGAGAAGCAATCGTGCTAATTAAATTCTATAATTGATTGTACAGTTCTTGAAGCAGGCCCTTTTTGAAAAAGGGGATATAATTCAGAAAATAATTGCGTACATGAAATGGATACTAAGCCTAGATCTTGTGCCATATTGAATGAATGATGGGTAAGGGGTAATGCGTCCCAAAGCGTATGTGATCGGATGGTTTGTCCTTTTGTAAATCTTGGTGGTAAAAGGGTCAGTGTTTAGAACAAATTTATAATTCAAATTTTCATATCATGTATGAACTGTTGATACGCATATACAAGTATATGTTTTGTACTGAACTTTCCTTTCTTTTTTTTAGTCAATTCGTAGCTTTTTGAATGTCTATAATCATCTAGATGATCACGATATGGTTGACAATGAAGCAAAACTAGAACATGGAAAGGGATTATTGACATCAGTGTATGGGGACATACAATATTGAGACTTAACTTTGCGTGTTATAATAAAAAAAATGTTGCTTATTACCTTGCCTTCTATTTTAATCTTTCTTCTTTTCAGCTGTTGTTGGTGATGGATTCATAGCCCGGGACATCACTTTCCGCAACACCGCCGGTGCAGCCAATCACCAAGCAGTTGCCCTACGGTCTGGCTCTGATCTCTCCGTCTTCTACAAATGCAGTTTTGAAGGCTATCAAGACACCCTTTATGTCCACTCCGAGCGACAATTTTATAGAGAATGCAACATCTATGGGACGGTGGACTTCATCTTTGGAAACGCTGCTGTTGTCTTCCAGAATTGCAACATCTACCCTCGAAACCCTCCCAATAAAACTAACACTATCACCGCACAAGGTCGAACCGATCCGAATCAGAACACTGGCATCTCCATCCACAATTGTCGGGTCACTGCAGCTTCGGACCTCAAACCGGTCCAAAGCTCAGTCAAGACTTACCTTGGTAGACCATGGAAAGAATATTCCAGAACTGTCTTCATGAAGACTTATCTTGATAGCTTGATTGACCCTGCTGGTTGGATGGAGTGGAGTGGCAACTTTGCTCTCAAGACCTTGTACTATGGTGAATACATGAATACCGGACCCGGGGCATCAACTAAGAACAGAGTGAAATGGGGTGGTTATCGGGTCATCACTAGCGCATCGGAGGCATCAAAGTTCACGGCCGGGAACTTCATCGCCGGCAACTCTTGGTTGCCAGCGACAGGTGTGCCATTCACTTCCGGCCTCTAAATCAGGAGGGCGTAAAGTTGGAGTGCATATTGGTTCATTCTATTTCAATAACCTCAAGTTGCAAAAGGTGAAGGAATCACCAATGAAGGAAAGGACGACATCAACAGCCATTTTCTACGTTGACAATAAGTACAATCGTACATGGATCTTGAAGATTCTCTCTCTGCATATAGGGTTTTTCAATTCTTTAATTTTCAGCTCGTCGTAATATGACAAGCATTTGTAATTCTTTATAATACTAATCTATAATGGGCCATCGAAAGGTTGTTTCCTATTCATATTTTATGTATCCCCATTTAACTATTCTCATGTTGGTCATTATTGCACGATCGTTCATTCTAAGTATTGATTGTTTCACTGGATTAAGCTATTAAACCTTAATTTGAATCATACACTAAAATTTCTAAATTTTACGCACATAAATTTATGTTAGTATTAGAGTTCATTATGGTAAGTTATAATTTGAATATAATAAAATTTCTAAATTTTATGCATCATATGTTAGTAACCGGTTTAATATGCGTCATATGCTAAAAGGTTTAAGCTTATTAACCCTTTTACACGAACAGCTTAATCAAACTCAATAAAGTCAACGACTTTGAATGAATACTAAATACGGTTGAGTCCATCTCTTTAAAATTGCGATAATACCATAGCTAAAGGCCAATAATTTCAATTCATTATAATAAAGCTACAGTTTCGTGGTATACTTTTTATTTCATTATTCATGCTATGTTGCATTCAATTCCTCATTGAATACGTAAGATATTTATCGACAATCAATATTTTTCATGGCCTTTTTTTTTTCTTCTTTTAGCGTTGTGCTCTTTGCTCTATATCAAAGATCTTTCATTGTCACTTGATAAGGATAGTAACCTAACCAACCTATATTTTGATTTTTCCAATTGCAAGCCTCTTTGACGTACATATATAGTACCACGATCGAGTGGATTGAGATGCTGATGGATATGCTATGCTGACTTGATTACGAAATGACCTCAAATTATAAATGGTTAAGGTAGGTTTTTTTGCTAAGATTTAGATCAATAGCTAGGTGTTTGGGAGTAAATTATTGATCATTATAGTTCTTTCATATCACAAACTCAACATGTTTGTCCTATCGGTTATTTAGATTAGGAAAAATGACATAAATAATCCATAAAATTTGATTTAATATGCAATGTTGTTTTCAAATTTTTAATTTGTTCAACACAATCTCTAAACTTTAACCAAACGTGCAATATTATCTCTAAACTTTTACTTTGTTTAATATAATTTTTAAACTTTAAGTTGTACCGAATGAACTGCATATATCCATTATTTTGATGTACTCTTTTGTTTTCCAATTTATTATTATCCGATCACATGCTTTCCCCGCAAGACACAGGAAAATAGATTGTGTTTGACACGCACGGAGGTTGTTAGGAAACTATCCAAAGACAAGACCATCATGACCCAGGACTTTGAACAGTCGCGAAAACTTCTATATTTACGTGCTTGACAAGACGCATGTTCAGAATCTCTCTCCTCAGCTGCATGGCTCTCCGTGGATTTCAAAATCCACCGGCGTCAAAAAGCTTTGCATCTTCCTCTGGGTTTGCCCGCGACCTCTTATGGCTATATTTGGATGACACCTTCTCCACGAAGACTCAACACGATAGACTGCACCTAACTTTTGCTCCAATCCAGCGACCACCCAGAGAGAGAGAGAGAGAGAGAGAGAGAGAGAGAGAGAGAGACGTGACATCTAACCCCCAAATGGTCCAAGAAGTTTGTTATCTAAAAGTTGATCATCATGCGACCCACGACCGCAAATTAATAAAATCTTTTATGTCGTTCTTTTGATCACTCAGTATTACTTTTTACGTAGCAATACAAAACAAAATTCGATACCATTAAGCTTCACGGCCTTGTAATTTGGGGGTCCCTTGTCTTTCATGAGATAAAAAATTGAGACATATTATTAGTCAACCTCAAATCAGCTCATGTCCTTGACATTCACTGCAATGTTGAGAGACTACTTGGCTTCTAGCATGTCGGTGGGGTTGTAGTGACAAACTCATACACCTATAAGTGGGTTGAGTAGTTATAGCTCAGATGAACCATTTTGGAGCGAGTGTGGAACTATTATGGTAATGACTAGTGTGGTAGCAGTACTAGTTGCCCATCCTAACCTTGCAATCCATTGAGAAAATTGAACATTTGATATATCTAGTTTATCTCCTTAATGTGATGTCAGCATGTTACGGGGTACAATCTTATGAAAAACATAGTTATTGAAAATTAACCTTCGAGTATACTAAAACGCAGCAGCTTCATTCCAAATGCACTGACTTATCTACTCATATGGATTATCGATACTTTAAAAGACTCGAACTTCTCCAAAAACGTCATTTAAATGCTTAAACATAACTGGTTAATCACAAGAAATATATGATATAAATACTTCCTTTAAACAGTCATTAATGGTTTTCTCTCTCTCTCTCTCTCTCTCTCTCTCTCTAAACGTGCAGCGAAGGAACTTCTTAAGATAAAGGTGACACAATAATGACAAGAAGAAGTCGTCAGACTCTACGTGGTTGATCCTACAATTATCTACTTTTTAGCTTTTGAATGATCAGGCGATAGGGAGAAATGCGAACCGTCGCCATCGCCTCTAGATGTTGCTGAAACTTTGAGCCATTCTGATTAGGGTAAGCCGCCCCTGGCAACTTCCCTTAATGTCAACTTTCTCATCTTTATCATCAACGTGGTTTATTCTAGGGCTCTGATCGGCACACCGCATGCAGCTTTTCCAACGTGCGGCGTTCTTACGTGAAGCTTTTTGATGTTCTTTCTTAGTTCCTTGACCGGAAGGCATCGACCGTGGTTGTAGGGTCCGAATGCCCTATTGACTTGTGGAGATCTCAATGTTCAGTCCATTCAAACTGAAGAAAAGAGGGCGCAACACGCTTCCATGAGCTAACGAATGAGATCAGTAACTCTCTAAGGATATATTAAACAAACCCAGCATATCTTCAACTTACTCTTTATTCCTAAAATTCTGTCCGTTCCACTGTTATTGCATCCATGGGGTTATGTCCACATCGACGTGGCTTATTTTCACAATAAGATACGAATGTGTGAAATTTCTATGGAATAGACCATCTTTGACATGCATGAAGGTTGTTAGGAAACTATTGAAAAACAAGACCATAACCAAGGACTCTGCATTTTCGCGCGAAAACTCTACATTTACGTGCTTGACAGAGCGTATATTCAAAGTCTCTCTCTCTGTCTCTCAGTCTCTCAATTGCATGGCTTCACGTGGATTTCAAAATTAACCTGCGTCAAAGAGCTTGAAGCTTCCTCTGGCTTGCCCGTGACATTTTCTTCACGAAGACTTCACACGACATAATGCACCTAACTTTTGCTCAAATTAGAGAGAGAGAGAGAGAGAGAGAGAGAGAGAGAGAGAGAGAGAGAGAGAGAATATTTGAACGCTCTTAATTTATTTCGCTTAAATGAAAGGCTGTTATTAGTAAGTCATAACATCTGACCCCTAGATAGTCCAAGAAGTTTGTTATCTGCAAGTTATCATTACGTGACTCATGACGGCAAATTAATAAAATCTTTTTTTTTTATATTATTCTTATGATTACTCATTATTGGTCTATATGCAATAATAAACAGCAACATTCAATACCACCAAGCGTTGTAGCCCAATAATTAGGGGTTAGACTAATTTTCAAGAGGTCACAGATTTGAGCCATATTTTCGGCAAATTTCAATCAGCTTTTGCCTTGGATATTTGCTACTTAATATGGAGATGTATGGCTGTGGCGATAGGCTCGTGCACCAACTAGTGATTAAGTAGTTATAACTTAATCTGAATATTTTCGAGTGAGTGTGGAACCATTATGGTAACATCCAAAAGATTAGTTGCGCCAGTCGCCCCTCTTAACCTTTTGACCCATAGAGAAAAAGAAGAAGGACATTTGATATATTTAATTTATCTTCTTGATATGATGCCAGCACATCACGAGGCACAATTATTATGCAATATAGACTTTACCAAGAATTTTTTTTAGAGGGTACTTCATAAATAGCCATATAAGAAAAAATAGTGATTTCATTCCAAATGCCCCAACTAATCTGCTAATATGCATCATCGATACTTTAAAAGATTCGAAAGATTTCAAATCAAGCTAACATTTTATTATTTCAAGATAGATCGTTCATTTATTTCAACAGAAATCAATACATTAGGGTACTTAATTAATTTCAAGACATTATATGATCTCTCTACGTATATTTTCTCTTCTCTCTCTAGACGTGAAGCAAAAGAACTTCCAAAGATAAAGGCGACGCGTTCCTGACCCCCTTTTTGCGGGTCAAAACTCAAGAAGTCTGCTGATCCGACGATAGGACGGAAGACAACCACCGTCGCCATCGCCTCTAGATGTTGTAGAAATTCGAGCCATTTTGATTAGGTGATTATTAGGCCCGCCTTTGCTTTCGCTGCCTCCCCGGTTCCCCCAACGTCAACTTTCCTATCTTCTGTCAGGAATGAACCAAAGATTTGGACTATTTTAGGGTTTTGCGCAGCACAACGCATGCAATCTTTCCAACGTGCGGCGTCTCCTGTGAAATTTTCTCGGTGTTGTACGTTGACCGAAAGGCACTGACCATGGTTGTAGGGTCCGATTACCCTATTCACTTGTAGAAATTTGGGACCATGCTATTCCCAATTTTAATTCCGGTCCATTCAAGCCGAAGAAAATAAGGCACAACACGCTTCCACAAGCTAACGGAGAAGACATTCTGTAACCCCAAGTACATATCAAACGTACCCAGCACATCAGCATTCTCTCTCATCTTTAACTTTCGCTTTACATGTTCTATACATTCCATTGTTATCTGATCAATGTGGCAATGTCCAAATTTTCCATCTTTCGGGCGAACGAGCTGATATATGCATGAGAAAGAGTGTTAAGAAATATGTTATAAATGTCTTACTGTCCTATCTTACTTGACAAATTAATCATTCAAAAAAAAAAAAAAAATGCTTGTCTGATAGGATGAGTCACAATCTAAGTTACAACAAAATGGACAAAATCGGAGTTCAAGACTATGGTAAAGACAATTATCAAGTAATTGTGCTTGGGTCTCATATTCTAAATTTGAACTCTCATTTCCCTTATCAACAATTTTTAGATCTCATATTTACTTTTGAAATTTTTTGAATCAATAGGGTTGGTGCAGTTATTTGAGACATCATTGCATTTCTAGCTCTAGAGTTGAAGATTATCTATTAAAATCCTATAAATCGAAGGTTATCTATTAAAATCCTATAAATTGTGCCAAAAGTTACAAAATGGGCCAAAAAAAATGGATCATTTAAGTGTCTGCTTGTCTAAATGAGTACCAAAAATTATTAATTAAATAATATTAAATAATTAAAAATATATTATTATAAAATCAATTTTATTTAAAAAAAATGGGGAGGAGGGGATCATGCAAATAAAATCTATTTTAAATTTTCAAAAATCTGACGTGGATAATTTTTAAAAAAATTGCCACATGGATTTTTTTTTTGCCAAAATGCCTTAATCGATTAATAGGCTTGCAGGTTATCTTATGGGCTTACGTGCTCGTGCCCCTAGGTTACAAAAGATTCATTGGAATTTTGACACACTTTCATCTTGAATTTTTAACTAAATTTCATGCGTTTAATAATTATAGCATAAATCGGTAGTGTAAAAGTCATACATTAACAATCTTATACGCTAGTGATTTGGGTAATTTGGTAGTTACAATCCTCAAATTAATGATGAATAAGGCTGTTTGTGTAAATTTTACTTTCCATAGGCAATGTATATTTTTCCTTCTAAGAAAGGCTTTCTTCCTAAAAGCCTCCCTATAATTCAAGCTTAATGCCTAGTCAATGTCATCTTAAGTTCCTAGCACTAAAACCATCCTTATTTTCAGTCTCTAATCACTCTCATCTACTTTTGAAAATACCGCTCATCGTCCTCTAACAAAATCTCATTTACTAAAAAGACAAAATTACCCTCTTTAGAATTTCCAATCCTCCTACTTTCTCACGAATCCTCATCTCTTTCATCATCCACCACCGTTTACCACCGCCATCATGACTGGTAGGGACAACAGCTAAAAGACTTTAGCAACGACCGGTTGTGACGACTGAGCTCAGGGTTAAACTTCAATCATCTAGTTTAATTAAATTATTATCTTTTCTTTTATTCAATCAAGTCCTCTAACTTAACAAGATTGCTCACTTACCACTAACTAAACTGTTACGTAGATGTCTTGACATTATTGAGGTGAACTTATTTAGATTGGTGATGTGACAATAGGATTGAGATTACATATATACTTTATACTTTCAGATTTAGTTAAGGGTGGACACAATCTCAAGATCAGATAAGAATTTAGTTAAGTCATCAAAATTTTCATCATAAATGTCCCCATCCAACCACACAATCCTGTCGTGGATTCTCGGAACCCTCGCTAAACAGTAATGAGAATAATTATAATAAATTAAGTTATATATATCCTTATTGGGATAATGGATGAGCAAACTTTGATGACAGTTCAAGAATTCTGGTCAATTTGTTTAATAATTAGATTTTCTTCGCTTAATGTTATTTTAGTGCATCAAAGATAACGACTTAACTAATTGACATTAAAAAAGTACTACTTGTCAAGTCATCAAACTTCTCAGATCAAACTCTTATCATAAATGTCCCCATCCAGCCATACATTTCTGGCGTGGCTTCTCAGAACCCTCACTAAACAATAATGATAATAATAATAAAAAATTAATAAGGTTATATATCCTTATTGGGATAAAGGATGAGAAAACTTTGATGATAGCCCAAGAATTCTGGTCAATTTGTTTAATAATTAGATTTTCTTCGCTTAATGTTATATTAGTGCATCAAAGAATAATTTATAAGTGAAAAATATAGTGAAGCACGACCCTTCAATGGCTACACTTAATTAGGGGTGAGCAAGACAGATTAATTGAATCGGGAACAGCTTGGATTGAACCGGACCGAGCTGTCCGATCAGATTTTTTTCATTTATTTTTTAAGCGTCCCATGCACGCCTCGTCTTCTCTTTTGGTCTTTCCCTTTTGCTTCATGACTGGTTCTATTGGACCACATGTGGATCTAATTCTCAGCTCCGGAAATAGGGAACTGATCCCTTCAGTCTAGTTCCCGATTACAGGGTAGGACTAGGCCGAACTTGTAATCGGAAACCAGGCCGGACCATAAACCAATTGCCCCCAATCCTTAAGTTGATCATTCATATTTAATTTCAATTTTTTATGAAGATTAAATAAATTATTTTTCACTTTCATCTACCTTCGCTTTGATTTTATGATTATTGCTGACCCGCATCAATCAGAGCTGCTGAAATTATTTAAAAATCCTCTAGGTGGTTGTCCAAGCAACACGTACAGCATAAGTTATATAACGGGGAAAATAGTAACAGAAATCGACGTATGCTTTAATATATCCTGATAATATGATAGATCATTCTGGAGATCGGTTCTTGATTTTGAAGCTACATCTTGAAAATTTATTGGAATTCTATGGAATTGTTTGGTTGTATACGAAGATTAAACTAAATCCAGACGATTTCGTTCCAACTTGCACGCATTAAGTTTGTCCAATTGAATACGGCTCTCGATGGCTTCTTTAAGCTCCATCTCAAATCAACTTGGTTCCTAGTTTCAAAATAATGTAGATGCATTTTTCAAATACAAGTCGAGACCATTTACACGAACTGTATAGCTACTCAATTTTCAGCCTTTGAGTATACACATAGCAAACCGCGTTCTTATTGGAACCTAGAATTGAAGGAGTAATACTAGACCAGTAGACCTACTAAGAGTAATTATAAAGTTGATTCACTACGTAACATGTCAAGCTATGAATAACCTTTTAAATAAATGGATTATATTCAAGAACCAATAACAGTTTGACACATCATTTAGTATATCAAATTTGTGGGCAAGTTCAACATTGTTTTGGAATTGATTTGTTGGACTATGTCCCCCTTTTCTTTTGGAGAGAGAATAATCATACAAATACCTAATGGACAAATTTACCTTGGATCGCAGCATGATTAGAACTTAGATATAAAGAATCAACGAGCGACACTTGAAAATGTTCAAACCAAGGAAGAACGGATGAAAAACTCTCCATGTCATTACAGGCTCGGAGACACGCATGTGCATGTACAAGCATATTAATAGATAAATCATGTCGATAGCTGCATTTGTCTTGCGCATGTTTATTTCCTTGCTTCTGGTCGTCTCAGAGAAAAATAATATTCAATGAATAATATTATTTAAATGAATTGCCATTGTTTATAAGCCGTAACATCTGACTACCCAAATGTCCAACAAGTTCGTTATCTACATGTCAATCATCAAGTGATATCAATGAATGATATTTGATTAAATGAATGGCTGTTATTTATAAGCCGTAACATCTGACCACCCAAAAGTCCAACAAGTTTGTTATCTACATGTCAATCATCAAATGACCATAATAATAATAAATAATAATAATAAAAATAATAAAGTATCGTTCTTATGATTACTCATTATTGCTCACCATGTAATAATAAAAAACAATGTTCGATACCATTGAGCTTTGTAGACCAGTAAATAAGTTCACACTTCATACCATCGGCCAACCTTAGACCAGCTTGTGTCAAGGATATTTGCTATGTCATGTGGAGAGATGTTTTCTAGCATAATCATGGGGTGGATGACAGGCCTGTAGATTTATGAGTGATCTAGTTATTACATTTTGGAGTAAGTGCAGAACCCTTATGGTAATGACCAGATGGGTAATCGTACCGGCTGTCCCTCCTAACCTTTAACCCATAAATAAAACAAGGACATACATGATATATTTGATTTGTCTACTGTATACATCAGCATGTCACTGGACATGACTACTATGTAATACATATTCTGTTCAAAATTACCTTTAGAGGGTGCTTCTTAAGTATTCAAATTAGAAAAAGTAACAGCTTCATCCCACGTACACTAAGTTATCAGATAATCTAGATTATCAATACTTTAAAAGGCGGTAAAAATTTTCGTTGAACAGACCACTTTGTTTTTTAAGGAAAGATCATTCATTTACTTCAGCAGAAGCCGTTATCTCGGGGCACTGCTATAAGACGCTATATGACACGTATACTTTCTTCAAATGGTCGTCCATGGCTCTCTCTCTCTCTCTCTCTCTCTCTCTTTCTCTCTCTCTCTCTAAACGTGAAGAAAAAGAACTTCTTAAGATAAAGGCGGCACGTTTATGACACCCTTTTTCGGGTCAAAACTCCAGAAGAAGTCTGCAGATTCAAGGCTGTTGATCCGACAATGTCCACTTTCCGCTTTTGAATGATCGGGCAATAGGGACGGAAGACAACAACCGTCGCCTTCGCCTCGTAGGTGTTGCAGATGCCGCCTTGCTTTGCCGCTTCCCCTGATGTCAACTGTCTTGTCTTCTATCAAATATAAATAAATAAAATGTCGGATTCATCCACGGTTTCAAGCGGTACAACGCATGCAGTTTTTACAACGTGCGACGCCCTTACGTGATGTTTTTTTCTCAAGGTTTTCCGTTGACTGAAAGGCATTGACCGTGGTTGTACGGTCCGATTACCCTATTCACTTACAGGGAACATTTGATTATACTCTTAATCCAGTTTTGATTCTAGTCCATTCAAACCGGAGAAAAGAAGGCCCGACGCGCTTTGCATGAATTAACGAAGAAAGATCCACTTATAATTCCGTAAATAGGCATTAAACAAATCCGGCACATTAGCAATCTCTCTCGTCTTGGGCTATAGTGGGATTTCTAACTCAAGAGCCAAGGGTTACGTATTTAAATTCCACCAATTGCATGCAAAGTTTTCTAAGTAAAAGCCACTATACAGGTTTAATGCCTATCTTTAAAGATAGGGTTTCTTAACTAAAACCTTCCTATAATTCAGGTTTAATGCTGAATCTGATGCTATCTAAATTTATCTTAAGTTCCTAATACTACTTTGTTCCATCTTAGGTGATTGTTACTTACAAACTATCCTCACATTTCAATCTATGATCGCTTACACTCCTCTACACTCCTCTACTTTAAAAAATACCACTTATCATCCTCTACCAAATTATCATATGCTAAAAAGATCAAATTGCCCTTTTCAGAATTTCCAATCCTCCAAGTTTCCCATAAATCCTCACCTCTTTCATCAGCCGGCATTGTTTACTGCCGCCACCGCCACCACGACAATGGGCAAAGCAGCAACTACTTGCGGCTAGCAAACCTTAGGGTTCAGTGATTACGTTTTTGGTTTGATTTTGGGGGTTTGGCCATGGTAGGAAATTTAGGACTTGGGCGGTGGCATTTGCGGAAAGAAAATGACGTTATTGTAGATAGGACAAAATATGAACAGGCAAAATAGACTAAAATGACAAAACTCAAGATGTTAATTAGCTCCTCCATTCGCATCAATGCAAAACTCATTCCATTACATGTTTGGGAAAATTACCAAAACAATTCTAAATCTGTTGTAATTTTTTTAATTCAGTGTTAATTTTTTTTTGTTAACTCAATCTTGAACCTTTTATAATTATGTCAATTTAGTTCATCCTGCAAAATTTGGCCAGCTGGTGCTGATATGGATGCCGGCCATCTAGCAAAGGTTGACATGGCAATTTTTAATATATTTATATTTTTTTCAAATTATTTATTTATTTATTTTATTTATTAATTTTTATTTCCTTCTTCCCCCTTCCTTTGGCTGGTTGCTGCTGGCCAGAGGTAAGGGCTGGTGAGGAAAAGGAAAAAGGAAAAAATTAATAAAAATAAAAAATTATTATAAAATCAAAAAAACATTTAAATTTTTTTAAAAATTGCTACATTAGCCTTTGTCAAATGGCCGGCATTGACAAGTCAAAATTAGTTGGATGGAATAAATTAGTGTAATTATAAAATATTTAGGACTAAATTGGCAAAAAAAAATTTATGACTGAATTGTAAAAAATTGTAATAGATTTATGACTATTTTGATCATTCTCCCTTATGTTTTCTATTCCCCCTTCTCTTTGTTAGGTTAGGTAAAAATCAACCCTCTAATTTAATTTGATTACTTTTGCAATGTAAATTTTTCCTTCTTTATTCAATTAGGTCCTCTATCTTAACAAGATTTTTCTATTATGAATCTTAGGGTTTCACAATTAATAAATAATTTGAAAATACTTTCTAGAGAATGATTGTTTATATTGCTTAAAATGATTAAAAAATATTTTTATCGCTTACGAAAACTTTTTGACATAAATTTCTATCAATGATGAAAATATTTTTCATTGTTTAGTTATTTTAGGCAATACAAACAATTATTTATGGAAATATTTTCAAAATTATTTACTTTTCACAAAATAAAAGGAGCCTAAGTCAATTGTCGCTTTCCATTAATTAAACCATTACGTAGATGTTTTGACATTGCTGAGGTGGACTTATTTAAGTTGGTGACCCGATAACAGGATGGACATTACGTACATACTTTACACTTTCTGATTTAGGTCAGTGGGGACACGACAAAACAGATAAGCTAATAACCTAATTAATTGACATTATAAAGTTACAATTTTTTAAGTCATCAAATTCTCGGGCACAAATTCGTGTGGCTTCTCTGTACCCTCACTAAAGAATTAGTGAAATCAATTATGAGCAAGCTTTGCTGACGGTCAAAGAATACTCGTAGTTGTCATTTTTTTTTTTTTTTTTTTTTTTGTAGTTTTTTTTCTCTTGTTCGGCCCTGGAAAAGGTCAGATTAGCTCATCAAAGCTTGGTTGAATCAGATTTAATTTGAAAATTTCAGATTTAGTTTCGATTTTTCGTGAAGCTGGTTAAATCAATTTGATGTCATAGTTCAGTCCGAGCTGCTGAAATAATATGAAAATCCTTTAGGTGGTTGTACAAGCAACACGTAAGACATAAGTTATCCAACAGGAAAACACCAGTGGGAACAGACGTCTGTTTCAATTATACACTGACAATATGCTAGATTATCCAGCAAATTGGTTCTTCATTTGCAAGTTACGTCTTGAAATTTATTGGACTTGCACAGTATTGTCCATTTGAATATGAAGTTTAAACTAATCTTTTGACAATTTGGGTTCAAGTTTGTCCGATCGCATACGGCATAAGACTTAATTGGCTTTCTTTAAGCTCCATCTGAAATCAACTTGGTTTCGAGTTCCCAAAGAAGACATATGCATTTTTTCAAATTCAACTTTGGACCATCTCCACAAACTGTGCTTGTTTAGAATTATCTGAAAATACAAAGTTATGATCATTTTTGGCCTTTGAAGATACATGTCACGAACCGTGTTCTCATTAGAACTTGGAATTAGATGAGCAATACTAGACTTAGTGAGACCGAATATAAAATTGATTTACTGAGTAACGTGTTGGGATTGTGAATGCCCTTTAAATAGATAGACCATATTCATGAACCAACAATAGCTTGACGCATTAGCGTATCAATTTTGTACAAAAGTTTAACAAATCTTTAGTTTTTATCTATATACTTCTTTAAAATGAAAAAAAAAGGCAGATTAAGACGCTCTCTCACCCATCCCATTCAAATGATATTAATCTAGGTAGGAAAATTGTCAATCATTTTAAGTCTTCATCAACACTTCGTCATATAAACTCAATAAAACCGCGATTTATTATTAAAAGAGGAGATGAATTACCTTTAATCGCTACGTAATCTGAACTTACATGAAAGAATCAACGAAGCAATACTTAAAAAACTATTCAACCCTAGGAAGGATGCCCCGAAAAACTCTCCATCTCCCACCATTTCATTACTGGCCCGTGTACATGCACGCGCATGCATAAGGATATTAATAAAGAACAAATAAAGATCACGTCGACAACTGCAATTCGTTTTGTACTTGTGCACCAAAAGAAATAACAAAAGCCAAAAGTAGTTAGAAAAATAATATTGTATGAATAATATTAGTTAGAAATTAGGGATAAACTCATGCAGGGCCGGCTTTTTAAGGCTATAAAAATTCCAATTGGGCACTAACCATGAGCCATCTAATCTGACTCTGTGAAAAAATTCCAATTGCAAACAGCTGGACTCTCTTAAATTTCCCACTCTAATTACATAGATTCACAGATTAATTTTTTTCCCACACGTGTGTCAACAACGCGTTTTCATTACCCTTTTTTCCCCTTTCGTTTCTCTTTTTACCCTTTCTCTTCTCCCGTTTCAGGTGTTGGTCAACGATCCACAAGCACCCGGAAAAGTCAAATGGGCAATCTATGTCCATCATTTATAAAAAAAAAAGGGGTTCGTTTTTATTTAGGGAATGATGTGATGTGCTTGCCTCAATGACAAGTGTTCATTCTCTCTTTTCTTTATTCATTCTAATCATTCAAAATCAACCCATTGGATATAATCTAATAATTTAAAGGAAGGTTCCGTAAAAGGAAGGATCATGGGGCAAGAAGGAACACGGGGCGGTGCAACTGTCCGACTCTTGTCACCATTTGCGCCCTTCGCTTCTATATAAAGGGGCCAACCCCAAGGCTAAATGAACCACTCCCAACTCAAGATCACCAATCTCACAAATCCTCCCATCAACATTCCCATTTCTCTGCATTCACTCACGTCCATATTGAAAGTTGCACTTAGCAACACACAAGATCAATCGAAATGGGTTTTCATCAGAAGGTGATGATCCTTCTCCTTTTGCCTCTTTTGCTGTCTCAAACCATCTCTGGCTATTCCTCTAGTGAGGTGAAGTCATGGTGTGGCAAGATGCCTTTCCCACAACCATGTGAGTACTTCTTGACCCACAACCCTAAGCAAACCCCTCTCAACCTGAAATCCGATTTCCTCCGGGCCTCGGCGCAGGCTGCCCTTGAGAGGGCCCAGCTCGCCCGGGCCAACACATACTCGTTGGGCCCCAAGTGCCGCAATGAGCGTGAGAGGGCCGCATGGGCCGACTGCCTCGAGCTTTACGAGCACACGGTCCTTCGCCTGAACCACACCATCGACCGCCAGTGCACCCAAGATGATGCACAAACGTGGCTCAGCACTGCCTTGACCAACCTCGAGACCTGTTGGGCTGGGTTTGTCGAGCTCGGTGTCTCAGATAATGTGTTGCCCTTGATGTCGAATAATGTCTCTGAGTTGATAAGCAACACTCTATCTGCAAACTATGTTCCCTATGTCACGCCGAACTTCACCAATGAGTTCCCCACTTGGGTGAGGCCCGGCGATCGAAAGCTCTTGCAGTCTTCGTCCGCAGCGTCTAAGGCTAACATCGTGGTGGCCCAAGACGGTTCAGGGAACTATAAGACGATTAGTGAAGCTGTAACTGCAGCTTCGAAACGGTCCAGCACAGCAAGGTACATAATTTATATCAAGGCCGGTACGTATAATGAGAATGTTCAAGTTGGATCAAATTTGGACAACATTATGTTCGTGGGTGATGGTATTGGAAAAACCATAATTACTGGAAGCAAAAGTGTTGATGGCGGATCTACTACCTTCAATTCAGCAACAGTTGGTGAGTTTATATTATTTAGCTTATTTATGATTTTGTGCATTTTATTCAAAACGAATAATTTAAAAGTAAAAAGGAAAAAAGAAAAAAGAGAATTATCAACTGCCAGTTAGTCTATTTATGAGGCCGGCAGGCTTATCTTAGTAATTTAATATGCCTCATAAGATCGTAGACTTGAAAATCCGTTAAGATTTGCTGGACTGTTGAAAAATGTTAACATTTTTGCTGTATTCCACGATCAAATCCACAGAAATAATTTATCCGACCTAATTTAACAAACATTCGAACGGACAATTTAGCGAACTAAGGTCGTTTTTTGCTAATTAAGCCAATTCGAATCTTTCAACCAGTTATATGTTGTGGGCCACGTAAGATATCCCTTTGAGCAAACCAACCTATTTTTTTCTAGATTAAAAAGAAAAAAAAACATTACATAGAGATTGGATAAATTTAAATATATACCAAGGACCTGTTATTTTTATGTGCAAGAATGTATGAGCAGTATTTTTGCATAGTTTTTATTAAATAAACTGAAAATTTCGTGCTAATATGGCTATTTATTGATTTTTTTTTTCAAAAGCAAACTCGAGACTTTCGATATTATAATAATAAATCGAATCAGGGTTTTGACTGCTGTAACGATCAAGCTTAATAGGAGGAGAAGAACGAAAAGGTTTGACTTCAATTAATCTGGTCGAAGATTGACCTTGATTGGGAACGCGTACACAGTTTCACTTTACATCATCAATGAAGGCACAGCATATAAAAAATATTTATAATACTGGCCATTATTACTGCATATAGATAGATATAATAGCCTTTATATTGCCTTTAGAAGATAGCAATAGAACTAAATTTATGAATAATCTGATTCTTTCGGTTCCTATAATAATTAAATGAAGTAGGTCAAGGTCATGAATGGAAGAATTAGTGAATATGGTTGGACAATTATTTGGTTCTATATGAGGTATTCAATAAACATTTAGATGTATGTTTAGTTTGTGAAATACTTTGAGTTTAGATTACCTTAACAAGTAGACATGCATACTAATAATCTTTCTCATCTTGAATTTTAGCTATCGTTGGTGACGGATTCATTGCCCAAGGCATCACTTTCCGTAACACTGCCGGTGCGGCGAATCACCAAGCAGTAGCTCTGCGTTCCGGCTCTGACCTCTCCGTGTTCTATCAATGTGGCTTTGAGGGTTATCAAGATACCCTTTACGTTTATTCCAATCGACAGTTTTATAGAGAGTGCGACATCTATGGCACGGTTGACTTCATCTTTGGAAATGCTGCCGTCGTTCTCCAGAACTGCAACATCTATCCCAGAAACCCTCCTAACAAGGTCAATACCATCACTGCACAAGGCCGAACCGACCCCAACCAGAATACCGGCATCTCCATCCACAACTGCAAAGTCACCGCAGCTTCAGACTTGAAATCAGTACAAAGCTCTGTCAAAACCTACCTTGGGAGGCCGTGGCAACAATATTCAAGAACTGTTTTCATGAAAACTTACCTTGATAGCCTAATTAACTCAGCTGGTTGGTTGGAGTGGGATGGTAACTTTGCCCTTACGACTTTGTACTATGGCGAGTATATGAACACAGGCCCCGGGTCATCGACTGCAAATAGGGTTACATGGGCAGGTTATCATGTGATCACAAGCGCGACAGAGGCCTCGAAGTTCACTGTTGGGAACTTCATTGCCGGCGGCTCTTGGTTGCCCGCCACTGGCGTGCCTTACACGTCTGGCCTTTAAGCTTTGCAAAGGAAAAATATCATAGCAAAGCACAAAGCTCGGTCACAAGTCGTTTGCTGGGAAAGATGGTGCTTAGATTATTTGCAGTATATAGAATCCATGAATACAGACAGAGATAATAAGCGCAAGCAAATGTTGTGGTTTTATCTATAGAGTTTCGTATTCTTCGAATCTATCATTTGTAATAAAGGAAAATCAGTTGTCGTTCTTCCGCAATTGTATAATTTGCATAATTATAAGGAGTTTCCAACAGTCTCTTTGGTTATATCATCTCTCGATTAGAATTTTTCCCGATTGTTATACCATCTCTCAATTTTGGGAATTCAGATATATTTAAAATTTAAACATATAATTATCTAATTAAGGCTGTATGCTCACATCGAGAGTCAACAAGATCGAGCTAATGTTCAGCCTAGGATTATAAGCTTATAATTCAACAATTCAAATGGGCGTAAAGTCCAAGAAAGTTGCTGAACCAGATCTGATTAGACTCCCACAAAGCATTTTTCTCCATCGAAAAAGCTTTTAAATTGATACAGATCGTTTCAATGTCAAGTTGTCAAGTACTGCTTCTAATGGTTACAAGTTTTAACATCAACACTTAACGGTATGGATGAGCAACTAACAACGAACGGCAAGTGTCAGCCTCACCTTTGTGGGTCGATTCGGGAAGATTAAACATCATTTTCTTGTGCATAACAAGTGCTTCTAAGGGTTGTGTAAACACAAGGAATGATGTGGAGTTGGTGTGGTGAGATTATATTTACTCTCGAGTTTGGTAGACAAGCATGGCTAGGAGAACCATCGATTACGTGAGGATTGAGATCCTCTTCGTTTAGGGAGTAAATTGGCGTTTTCTTTGGAAGTTATATGGGTATTTTGGTAAAGTGGCAATATTTAGATGACGTGACCAAATCTATTTTCGATTCTTTCGTATCGATGTGTCATACTTTTAAGACGTATAAATTAAAGATGTAAATTTATCCATTTTTGTATAGTTAGTATCCAAGACTATTACTACACTCCTTTCCAAAAAGCAATGCTACATGATTGATTCAATGATCAAGTGCATGCTTGTTTTTCAAGAAATTATATGTTTGAATCATATTGAGTAAATTTCTAGCAAACTTGTCCTCTTGGGTATTGTTACCAGCACATGTGAGGAGAGTTACAAATTGTTGGCATGTTGGTGGCATAGCAATGACTGGCTCACAAATTTGACATTTTTGGATAAAGAAGTTATAATAAATAGTTATGACTTAAATTGATCATTTCGTAACGAACGTGAGATTCTTATAATAGTGTTCAAAGAGGTCAATTGACGCTCTTCATCCCTTTTCACTCTTTTACTTATAATAAGACTAAATACATAGAATGGCAATTCCAACAAGACAAGGAACGATATTTCATTTTTCAATTGCAAGGCTTGAAAGAAGATACTTCATACTTGACTAATCGATCAAGGTCTTTATCTTGAAAAGTAGATGACAACCGTAAGTTTAACTAGTTCAATAAGGAATATTGGTTATTCTCCAGTCCAATTAGACCATGCAAATCAAGCTAAAAGATATGCCAAAACACATATGACAAATAGGTAAATGCATAGAGTATCATTTTTTTTATGCAAATTGACATGTTCGATATATTTTTTCTACATGAATTACCAATTTAGTTTTAAATATTTTGACAAGTTATCAATTATTGGCTTTCTGCATATCTGGCTTTAGGAATGGCTAGAATCTTTTCCTCCTCCTTCTAACTCTTGTTGCAGGACATCTTATACTATCAAGATGTTATCTTGAATTTGCCTCCCACTAACGAATGCACTTTATCTATAGTTATCATATCTGGCAATTAAAGTTTGGGCCTATTAGTCATAAACTTTGAAATGATTTTATTAACAAAGTTGCAAAAACTAACGAGACGAACTTGCTCTAGGTTTTCAAGATTAGGAGAGTTGGGTACCATGGAGATGTGAGTTCTATTCAATTTTGGATTCAGAATTCCAGAGTTAAAGAAGTCTCTTTCAGTAGTTAATACATCCTATTTCTTATCTTCCCAGCGGTGCTGAAAAGACAATCCATTCAAGCCAATCTATCCAATCTAGGTGCTTTAGCTACCAGTTAAGAACCTGCATCTTTCACCTCTTCCATATACACTTTTGCCGTTATAAACTGATACATTTCAATCTAGATGATGTTCTGGATTTCCTGCTTGGGAAAGTTAATTTCGCAATGGGAACTAGAAAGCTTCTTCTTACTTCATATAGCCAAAAGCTACGGAAACTGCACGCAGTTTTACATTAAAAATTCAATTTCCAAAGTTGGAGAAATGTCATGCTTCATTAACAATTTATTCTTATTGACACATAAATTTTGGCAACTCATTTAATCATTCGTTAACTGTGTAAAAATTATGGATTAATTTTTAATCCCTATCAAAAATAATTTTCATTAATTTGCGTAGCATGTGGGCATTAAGAGCATTTGTATTAATAGTGACAGAAAATTATTTTTCTAGGAAAAAACTAATTAAAAGAAAAAAAGGAAGAAGAAAACAATCGAAATCGGGTCGGGGCCAGGCCGGCCCGGCCTTCTTTCCTTCTATCTTTGTCCGTTTCCTTTGGCTTGGGCTTGGCTCGGCCTCCTTCATTTTGTCCCTTCTTTCCCCGGCCCAGTCTTATTTTCCTCTTCCCCTATCTCTCCCCCTCTCACGCTCTCGGCAGAAAGACAGGAAAGCAAGGTATAAGCCAGAGGAGCTGGCGAGGCAGAGGATCGCGCGGCATGATCCCAGGGTCGGGGCCAAGCCAGCAAGGCAGCTGGCGGTGGCAGGAGCCATGCGCGCCTTGCCAGCCAAGCTTAAAAGGAAGAGGGGAGTCAGCCAAAAGGGGATTTTTGATTGTCCGAGAGAGAGCTTGAGTAAGTGTGAGAGAGCCAACCAGAGAGAGAGAGAGAGCTCGAGAGGGTGGTTTACCACCGCTGTAGGTCCGTACGTTAGCCACCGTCCGCTGCAGCCCTTCCCCCCGAACAGGTAGTCTTCCCCGCCGGTGCTCTGTTTTTGCAGGGCATCGGGCCGGAGATCATGGCCGACCAGTTCATGCGAGCTCCGGTCCCTTCAATCTTCCGTGAAACTTACTGTATGTTCTAGTATGCATGTTAGGAAGTTAAGTTCGTGCTCGAGTCCCCATCGAGTTCGAAATCCCTCGTCTCAGTAGTGTATACCAATTGCTTGTGGAAATGCCTAAATGAGATCTAAGTTCTACGAGCTTGTTGAAGCTTAGGCTAGGTGTTCTCCGTTCATATCTGTTCTGAATGAGATCAGCCTGTCCCTGAGTTGATCTTGAGTGTTTCTCGTACACACCACGTAGATCTTTTCCCAAATGCAAGTGCCCGAACGAACCTACACCTCCCCTTTAGCAATGCGTTCTACATATTTGACAAAATGCCCGGGAGAGAACTGAAGAACAGTTCATTTTTTTTAAACTCGAAATCGATTCATGTTTGCTTCTACATCCATTGAATCATGTTATATTTTCTTGTTTTCCTTGTGTTTTCGAATGGTTTGGGCGGAATAGTCGCTCATTGTTGAGTCGGCGAAGGTTTTCCTTCTCGCTAGAAAATAGCTTAGGGCCTGCATGACAACATTTCTGTTCTTGGGAATAGTTTCTACTCAGAAATGTTTTTTTTTTTGTTTCTGTTCCCAAAAACAGTTTTTGAACATTTGAAGGTGTTTGGTTTTTTTTGTTTTGGGAATAGAAATGCGGTTAGGAAAATTTTCTACTCTTTTGATTCTTTTAATTTTTTTTTCTTTGTCTTTTTTTCCCTCCCAGTTGGTCGCCGCCGGTCAGGCTTCGATGAGCTCGCCCGAGCCTCGCCTGGCCACCGGCGAGGCTTGCTCGGCTTGGTGCCGCCTGGGCGAGGCTCGGCCCTGCCCAGATCTGCGAGGCCAAGCCTTGCCGGGCCAGGCCCCGCCTGGGCGAGGCTCGGTCTCACCCAGATCTGCGAGGCCGAGCCTCGCCGATGGCTGAGCGAGGCTCCGGCGAGCTTGTCGGACCTCGCCCTGGCTTGGCAAGGCGCTGGTGAGCTCGCTGGACCTTGCTCGGCGGCTCGCCGATGGTGGCAATGGGGCGGCTGAGAGGTTGGAGAAGGAAGAGGAAGAGGAAGAAGAAGAAAAGAAAAGAGAAAGAAAAAAGGGAAAAAAAAAAAGGAAAAAAAAAGAAAAAAAAAGTGTTTCTTGAAATTGTTTTTGAGAACAAGAAACAATTTTTTCTTGTTTCTGATTTCTACTCTAAATCTATTTTGGGAAACAAATTTGTTCCCGGGAACAAAAAATCTATTTCCGGGAATGAAAGAACAGAAACAAATGTTCCCCGGAGTGTTACCATGCAGGCCCTTAGTAGTCATCGGAGTAGGTGGTGGTGGTCGACATTGGTCGAAGCGAATGTCCAACAAATGGCGGTGGTTCAGTGGTGAAAGGGACGCCGGTTTCTCTAGTGTTGTTTGTGGGCCTTCGGACATGAAGAAGACGAAGTGCAGAAGATGAACAAAGGGAAAGAGAAGAAAAATAAGGAAGAAGAAAAACTAAAAAGAAAAGGCAGAAAAATGGAATTAGAGACAGTGGGCTTCGGCTGGCTTTTTGTTTGCTGGGAAGATTGGGCTGATAATAGAAGGTCTAGGTGGGCTTGGGGGGGGCGCTGTTCTTTCTATACAAACGGAAGAAATAGTTCATGGGCCGGTATAGTTAATTCCGAGTGGGCCTTATAGCCGGCCTGGTTCTTAGTCCAGCCAGAACCGATAGGGTCCGGGTCGGTTTAGTCGGTCCGGATCTCTTGACCTGGTCCGAATTTCTTTTTTCAATACTAAAAAATATAAAAAAAAGTCATAACAATATTTGAAAAAATTCAGAAAATTATAAAAAAATTAGAAATCCTAAAAATTCCAAAATATTCCTAAAAAATTAGAAAATATTTAAAATAGTTTTTGGGTAATCTTCTCTTAAATAGTGGAAGCTTTTCATCTAGTATTGTGCTCAAATTTGAGTAAGCCATTAAGGCTTTACCTTATGGTTTCAATTTTTGATTATCCTTAGAAACAAATGCCCTTAATTGCGTACTTTCAATATGATGACTATGGCTTCCCTTTAGCCAAATTAGGATTGTCATTTCTTTAACTTTTACTGATTAGGTGCTTGTTTCCCCCCTACAATTTATTTAATGCTTTTTTGATTGCCAATGGTTATTTTAATTATTGTGTACTTGTGTTGTCACCTCATGTGTTAGTGTATATGTTTCAAATCAATCTAGATTACCTAACAAAAATCTTTTGAAATTAATAAGATTAGATATCGAAAGAGCATTAGTTAAGTAACTAGTGCAATTGAGTCCTTAATCCCGATTCTCTTATTGCGTAGGAAGTGAGGTACACTCATGTACTTCACTTGATTTCTAATCGGCCCAATAGGCAAGTGATGACTTTTTATTAGAAACTTTTTTATGGTGTCAATTGAGGCTAAAATTGAATATCCCAATGTCATGTGAGGTATGAGCTTGGGAGTGCTCGTGCCTAATAAAGAGCCCTAGGCTCGCCTTTTAGGCAATACCTCTCCTATCTTAAAAAGATAGGCTGCAACACTTCCACTCTTCAAGTTCAAGGCAAGAAGTTTCAGACTTAAATTCCTCTCTCCTTTTATCGATTAGCCGATGGAGATAGGAATATTGGGTTGTAATCTGACCAAATGGCAAGAAGTGCATAAGCTTTCTCATCTGGGACGTCAAGCTCCATTCAATGTTACTTGAAAATACCCTATCTAGTTGCCTTTTAGCATAAGCATCCCCTTCTTGATTATTTGTCAATGTGCATGCACACCCTTTGCACTCAATATCCATCAAAGAATAAGAATTCGAGTAGTCCCAAGAGCATTTAAATGATAACGTTCACTCATATGTTCCTAACTTTCTCCTAATAACAGAGGATGTCATTCTTAAACAAAATCCAAGAAGAGGGAACTCATTCTTTGCAATTCCCCCCGCAATTTGAGTCTCTCTATATGTTTGGCGCATGAACAGAAGTGAGTCTCGTCTGTTGTATACTGCAATATCTCCTCAGAAGCAGCATCAACATTAATAGAAACCATTTTATTCCACGAAACAGCCAATTCCCCTGCAATTCCTACAGGATTTACCACCAAACAAAGCTGAAATTTGAAAAGCTTTTTCCACTTTTGAGTCATTGATTTCTGATTCTTTTGTCTCCATTAAAAATACCCCACTGGCTTTTTCTTGAGCCATGATAGCTTGTAAAGCCTGAATTGTTAGTAGTGTGTCCAATCCCTAACAGTTCCAGCATAAAGATTTAATTTATAATCCGGTGGCTTATAATGGTTAGCACCGAAACCCATCTAGTTGAATCATTAGACACTAGAATTGGAGTATCCGAAATCTGAGTTTCATCAATTGCATTGAAACTAGGTAATTGAGTTTCAGGACTACATCTCCTTCATTTTTTATTTACTGGGGATAAGACCCCTACAAAGCTTTCTCTGGGGTTTCTGCCACCATCAGTTCCACCCTATATGTTAGCCTTGGAATAACTAGCATACTTTCAGTCTCTAGCTTTTTACTTTCCCGTGTCTACTTTCCATTTGCACCGTTTCTCACCGCAGCTGTTGACTCCTCCAGATCTGCTGCATACATTCTGATGGGCTGAACTCCACACAAAATTCACGATTTGAGAATTGTTGACTGGGTCTATAGAATTATTTCTTCTTTATCCTTATCAATCTTTGTTGCATAGGAGATCTTTCGAAAAGGCATCGTGAACTTCTGCTCTAAGCCATTGCCCAAAACATTTCTCATTTTCTGTTGTAAGTTTTGCTTGATCAGGGAATCTCATGATACTTTGCACAATGACCAATCTTACCACATCACAAAAATGTGGCAACCTTTCATATTTAAAATCAAGTGATTGTTACTCTCCTTCGAGACTGGCAAGGGTACCCGATTTCAATGGAGCATCCAAATGCATGTCATTCCAATTTTGTAGGAGGGAAATCCTTTTTGTTTCCACTTTCAACTCCAAAATGAATAGCTTCCTCGGAATACCATATATACGGCATTTCGTTGATCTGGGCCAGAAAGCACAAATACAGAACTCATAGCAATGCGGAGGTGTCTTGGGTTCCCATGGCTTAGGCATTAGTTTGAGAAAGACCATAGACCCCATTCTAGCGCCGTCTTTTTCCACTTTGGATCTGAAAGTAAAGGCAAAGAGACCAGAATCTAACTAAGCTGAACTCACATTTTCAATCCTTCAAGCTCTCTTTGTCATGTTCAAAAGGTTTGGATATAGTTTCCTGTACAAAGCGAGACAGCATTCCATAAATTTTTTATCCGAGATGACTCAATCCATTACAGCAACTTCATTTTGTAATCAGAGTTTGCTAATCTTTTACCGAACGAGAAGAGGCAAGGTGGGCATCAGCATCCATATCCTCTTCCATTCAGTTCTAGTGGACCGAAATTGCGATAGAGATCGAAATAGGCAAAAACCAGATGCTAGCGAGTGAGGAAAAACAGTTTGGGATTGACGAACAGCTAAGGGAGTAGCGATGGCTGGGGTAAAAGAAGGAAAGTAAGGATCTACGAAACCATCACCATGAGGAGTAGAGACAGGCTCTTCCAAAGAAAGAGAATGACGGTAGTTGAAAATACAGAATTATAATGCTTTAAATTTTGCCTTAAAAAATACACGTAACACGCCGTGTTTTTATTCAAGCCTAGAATTGAACTGGCAATGCTTGAGTTCCTTGCGCTTGGGAGAGCTTTTCCAAAGTTCCTTGGGCCTCCAAAAGTTTTTTGCGCCAAAATTGAGATATTTATTAAGGCAATCTCGAAAATCTTTAAGCCAAAATTTCAGCCTTTCAAAAACACTACATCGGGGGTTTAGTGATTTTTTCTTCTTCCAAACTTGCCCTCACTAATCTATTCAGTACTCCCATCTTGCCCTCACTAGATTATCTAAATTCCAGTTTTACCTCTCTCTCTCCTCACTAATCTTTTCTCATATAATGGCTAAATTGAATATGAGATCCCACCTTTTTTATCGCTTGCCCAGTGTGGAGGGTTCTTGGAGCGTTCTTTTATTATAGAAAAGCCCTTGGGGACAGATTCTTTTGTCCAAATGCAAAGTCATTCTCCCAAAGGATCAACTTATTCAACTTAGGAAAGATGCACGAAAAGCTCCCCCAGTCATTCCTGGCTCATCCATGCATGTGTGCGTTTGTGTAAGGATATAAATAAATAAATCAGGTCAACCACTGCAATATTTTGTGCTTGTGCGCCCAAGGAAATAACAAACAAACATAGTGACGTGTGCTCGTGAGAAATGCTCCTATGGCTCTTTGCTTTTGGTCGTCTCTGTTTAGAATCATACCCCATAAATAATGTCAAGTAGCTCGGGCAAAAACTAAGTGCATTTCCCACTGCTGGACACTTAAAGTACATTGATTAATTTGGTCGTGATTCAATAATCGAAAAGCAGGTTCCCGGAAAGGGGGCGGAACAGCAGGCCACTTGCCCTTTCATGTCTAAATAGAGGGACCATTCCAAGGCAAATGAACCCACCCGATTCAAGATCACCAGTCTCAAATTCTCTCATCGCATTCTTCTTTTTACGTCCATATCTTCGGCTTATCGGAATTCCGGCTAGCTACACACCCATCAAACATGATGGGTTTTCATCAGAAGTTCATGATCCTTCTCCTTTGGCCTCTTTTGCTAACTCGAACCATTTCCAGCTATTCCTCTAGCGAGGTGAAATCATGGTGCAGCAGCATGCCTTACCCACAACCATGTGAGTACTTCTTGACCCACCACCCTAAGCAAACCCCTCTCAAGCGAAAATCTCATTTCCTCAGAGCCTCAATGCAAGTCGCCCTCGATAGAGCCCAGCTTGCCCGAACGAGGTCGTACTCACTAGGCTCCAGGTGCCGCGACGAGCGCGAGAAGGCCGTGTGGGCTGACTGCCTCCAGCTTTATGAGCACACGGTCCACCACTTGAACCGGAGCATCCATCATCGCCAGTGCACTCAGGACGACGTGCAGACTTGGCTGAGCACCGCCCTGACTAACCTTGAGACCTGCCGGGCCGGGTTTGTTGAGCTCGGCTTCTCGAACAACGTATTGCCCTTGATGTCGAATAACGTTTCCAAGTTGATAAGCAATGCTTTGTCTGCAAACAAGGTACACTACGCAATGCCAAACTACACCAATGAGTTCCCTTCTTGGTTTAGGCCTGGCAATAGAAAGCTCTTGCAGTCTTCGTCTGCGTCATCTATGGCAAATATCGTGGTGGCCCAAGATGGTTCAGGGAACTACAAGACAATTAGCGAAGCTATAGTCGCGGCATTGGAGCAGTCCAGCATGGCAAGATGCATTATCTATATCAAGGCCGGTATGTATGAAGAGAATGTTGAAGTAGGATCAAAATTAGAGAACATTATGTTTGTCGGTGATGGTATTGGAGTGACCATAATTACCGGAAGCAAAAGTTTTGCCGAAGGATCTACTACTTTCAATTCAGCAACTGTTGGTGAGTTTACATTATTAAAGTTATTTATGCAATTGAACGACCTACTCTAATTAATAGTGGAATAGATGTTTTAACGAATTAAGGAATCTTTCAACTAGTTAAGCATTTCTCTATTTTAATGAAAAAGCAGATGCTCAAGGTACGAACCAACCGTCTTTTTTCCTAGATTAAGAGGGGGAAAAACAAATAGAGATTGGATAAGGTTACACATATACTAAAGGACTTGTTAGTCAGGTACACCGACCATGTGAAAGACATTAGACAAATACAATATTCATAATATTTAACGAATGCATAAAATCCAACAATGTCTTATTTATTTTACCGTTCAAAGGCTACTTGTAAGTAGAAAAATGTTATAAGCAGTACTTTTACATATCTTCTATTAATATACTCAAAGTGTGATGCTCCGCATATGCATCTTAATACATGTAGCGATATACTGATATTTTATCAAAAGCAAAGCTATTGCAAACTCGAGGTTTTTGATATAAAGTAAAATTTAATCGATCGGGCTTTGACTTCGATTAATGTAGTACAAGATTGACCGTGATTGGGAAAATGTACACGGTTTCACTTAACATCATCAACTAAAAGACAACATTAGTTAACCACTTTCTGTCGTCGTGTGCGACGATACTCCATTCATACTTTCCAGGTTGGTCCTGCGTGCCTCCAAATGGTTTCCATCATCGCCATACCTAGATGTAATAGCCTTTAGATTGCTTTTAGGATAAAGCAATGGGACACTACTCTTCTTAAATAAATTCCGATAGCCTTTAGATTGCTTTTAGCGCACATGGTTGTACAATTATTTGGTTATGCGAGGTAGTAAATTAAGCATCTAAGATCCTAGTTTAGTTGGCTGAGATACTCTGGGTTAGAATATACGTACAAGTAGACATAATTGTACTAATAATTTCTCATCTTGAGTTCCAGCTATTGATGGTGACGGATTCATTGCCCAAGACATCACTTTCCGTAACACTGCTGGTGCGGCGAATCGCCAAGCAGTTGCTCTGCGTTCAAGCTCCGACCTCTCAGTCTTCTATCGATGTAGCTTTGAGGGTTATCAAGACACCCTTTTTGTTCATTCTGAGAGGCAATTCTACAGAGAGTGTGACATTTATGGCACCACTGACTTCATTTTTGGAAATGCTGCTGTTGTTTTTCAAAACTGTAACATCTATGCCAGAAACCCTCCTAACGAAGTCAATATCATCACTGCACAGGGTCGGACTGACCCCAACCAAAACACTGGTATCTCCATTCACAACTGCAAAGTCACCGCAACTTCAGACCTAACATTGGTTCAAAGCTCCATGAAAACGTATCTCGGGAGGCCATGGCAAGAATATTCAAGAACTGTTTTCATGACGACTTATCTTGATAGCCTAATTGACTCAGCCGGCTGGTTGGAGTGGGATGGTGACTTTGCCCTTAAGACTCTATACTATGGAGAGTATATGAACATGGGCCCCGGGTCATCAATCACAAATAGAGTCACATGGGCAGGTTACCATGTCATCACAAGCGCGATAGAGGCTTCGAAGTTCACTGTCGGGAACTTCATCCCTGGCGGCTCTTGGTTGCCCGCCACTGGCATTCCATACACAACTAGCATTCCATACACCTCTGGCGGTTCCGACATGCCTTACGCCTCTTGGGGTTACAACGTGCCTGACACCTCTGGGGGTTACAGATTATTCATCAATTTCATAGGGGCTTACAATGGTTATTTTCTTTTGATTTTTGGTATCTATTTTCATTTCAACTAGTAAACTTATCCTATAAGATCGCGAACAAATCTGACTCCTTTCAATCGATTGACATTCGCAACACTCATCCATAAATCGTCAGGTTAGCACACTGTCCAAACATGATCAAGCAGTCCACATTTTACCACCCAAAGCCGATCACTGTCG
The DNA here is from genome assembly GCA_014182735.1 of Corymbia maculata. Classification (NCBI taxonomy): domain Eukaryota; kingdom Viridiplantae; phylum Streptophyta; class Magnoliopsida; order Myrtales; family Myrtaceae; genus Corymbia; species Corymbia maculata. The sequence continues at coordinate 10,388,020 of CM024686.1, forward strand.
CTGTTTCATGCTTTTGTTCCTCTAACTTCTTCCAAGCACTTGAAACTGACAAAAATTGATACATTAATTTTAACAACTCACTTAGTCATTTATTGCATAAAAAAATTAGAGATTGGTGGTGATCCCTAATATAAGATATTATTAAATTGAATATCTGTAGTATTCTCATTTAATAACACCAAGCCCACATATATTGTGTTGGACTCAAGCAAATGGACTCAAGTGGGGAAGGATTTGAACTTGACTTAGATAATTGGCCAAGCCCATTGAACTTCCTATGGTGGCCGAAATCATCATGTGTAATGCACATGGGAGGATGTTATTAAACTAGGAATGTTGATTCATTATCCATTTTGAAAGGCAATCAAGCATAATTACAAATTTCGGTCGCCTCTCAAAAAGGGAAGCAGATATTCTCCCGCTTCATCCTAGGTTAAATGAAATAACATAGGTGGGCTTGAATATAAAGGTGGCTCATCTCGGTGGAGATACTCCCGTGTAGATGTGGTTGTAAAAGTAGAGAAAGAAAAAGTCCTGAAGTGATAAGTAAGGAAGGACAAGAAAGAGGAAGGAAATTGAATATAAAGTCCGTGACTGCTTGTGGTCCTCCACCGTCGCCGCGTTCGCCCTCACGCCTGCCCCGCCATGCGGCAGTTTCCAGTGCCGTGCCTCACAACCGCGCTCTGGCAGCCCTGGCAAGTATCTGGCTAATGCCGCCGCCGCTTCAAACTCAGCACCGATTTTCCAATGAACTCAACTGGTCGCTGCAGTGTCCAGACACCACCTGAGAAGCATTCTTGTGACAGCCCAGCTTTCCCAGCATTCCTGGAGTCCTTCAGCGTCTTAGCACGTCCCAGCAGCGTGGACAAGCCTCAGTCACGAGAGATCAGTCTCCGTGGCATCTGGTTGCACTCTCCATGAGCAACCGGCAACTACCAGCAACTCGGACGCCACAGCACCCCCAGGCGGCTTCATCAAGTTCCTGCAGGTTTTCTGGCCACTCCTTACAGGTTTCCGGGTGGTCTTCATGGCTTTTCCGGCTGTCTGCCAGAAGGTCCTCAACAAAATGGTAGCTCGCCGCACCAACAACGCTCTTCCAGCAACACCGCAAAGCCTCGGAGTCCTTGTCACAGTTGCCTTGCTATCCCAGCGAACTTCCCAGGCTGTTCCGAAGTCTTGACAGTCGTTTCAACCTATGCCGAATCGTGGCCCGCCCCAGTACCTATCGAACACGATGGCGGCACCTCCCTTTGCTTTCGTTATCTTGATATCCAAAGTTAAACCCTAAACTGAGGTAAGGGCTAGGTTGGCATTTTATGTTGGGTATTTTGTTATAATATATAGTTCTTATTACATTTTATTTTATTTTAGACCTTAGGTTATTATGCCTTCATTAGTCTTTGCAATAACACTGTCTCATGTTTGGTCTGTAATTTATAATATATGGTTTGCTGATTAATTAAACCTTATTTGTTTCGAAATATCATGTCATTGAATTATCTCCGTAGACTTTGGCTAAGACATTTCTTTCTTTTTTTTTTTGGTCGGTAGCTAAGACATATATTTAGATGCGTATTAAAGTTTTAACATCGTCATATATATTTTATTACATGTCTAGAACTAAAGTGCATTCATGAATTAGGGCTTTCATGTTCAGAATCATGCATTTAATTCGTATAGACTAATCCATCGTTTTTACTAAATTAGAATATCATGTAGGCCATATAGATTGCATATAGGGTTAGTTAATCTCACAAAACGCATGCCACACGCTGTGCCTCATTTAGTGAATCACTTGTCTTAACATTGATATTTTGATAATCACATCATATAGATTAATCTTATGCATTGCATATTCTTCTTAATAGTTCCCTGATAGGCATCATCAAGAATAATCCGTCCCGTGGGCTAATTGGAGTCTAACCACAGATGAGAACATTCAACAGTCAAACTATGTAAGAATTCTGGTATTGAATCCTTCTTGGTTTCGGTTCAATAGTCTGAGAATGCTTTCCAAAAACCAGCAGGAACCCCCAGATATTCGAGGTGACAGAGTATTCAAGTTGAAAACAGCACGTTCAGGAATACTTTTCTGCTTCAATAGCTCCCAATACTGCGGTATATAGAGCTGTTTTTCCAAGGATTCTACTTCGAATTAGATGAGGCATAAAATTGATTGAAGATGATCAAGCTAATTCGGAATGAAGTAACAATGTCACGTCTACAGGAAAAAATATAGTAAATAAGCATTGGCCAGATAGAGGCGAGTACCTACTGAAAATCTACCAAGCCGGATTAGCGCAAAGAAGTACGACTACAATCACCAACAACCAAGTGCTAGAGCGTGCAGTTTGTCCTCTGAGCAACGACGCAAACTAAATGAAAATGGCCTATTATGCTCAAAACATCACAACATTGCACATCAGAGCCAGAGAATCAAGGAGAGAGCTCAAACCCTGAACCAACAACAGAACAAAAATTGAAATTATAGCTAATAATGTTGGATGTAGGAGAGCACTAAACCTTCTGATGATTGATGAATTTGAACAAGATTCACGGATCCCTCGCTGATCACAGTTGAACATCGAGTTCAGCTGCAGTTACTTCAGGGAAGTTAGTTGGGGAAAGACAGAAGCAGAGGATTATTGTAGGGCCACTTTTGTTCACATTCTGCTGCAACTACGATCTGCAGAATAAGAATGGACAAAGAGCCATTTGTTTGGTGGATTGATTTGATGATAAAGCAGGAGATGGGAACGGATTGCATCTCCTTAGATATGATTGCCTAAAGAAGTCGAAGGAACTGAAAAGAAAGAATCTCACGTCACAAAGATAATATTTCCATGTGCATGGACAAGATGCCAGGAGCTCAGCGAAGCTACAAAATCTAAGCCCCAAGTGTGCGGATGTTCACCATGTTTTTGTGTTGCCTGGAGTGACAATAGTCAAATTGAACATTGAAATATGTTTGAAGACCTCAAAATGATCTTCAGGTTCTTTCAAATCAATGCTAAATCTTCTTCTCTAGGGGAAGAAATTGTAATGCAATCACTGACATTTACAGGAATAAACAGGTCACATGAAGAGACCATAGTCAGTAGAGAGAGCGATATAATTTATGTGCCGCCGAGCATATGATCAGTCCCAATCTCTGAAATTTCTTGTCCTGGCAATGGCTGCATGATTTTCCTTCGGGTATTTCCAATGTCCCGCATTGTCAGTTGGGATTTGCTTCTTGGTTGGAGACAATGAATAGCGAGCTTGGCTAAGTGAAATGCAGCATCTGGAGGATAAGATGTATTCAAGTCAGAATCCATCATGTCAATTGGAGATCCATTTCACCTGAGTATTTCTCCAGATGGTTCTGTCTGTTCTCGTCAAGAGGCAAGCCCGATAGCATCTCGACCAAGAGAACACCAAAGTCATATACATTTTTCTTCAAGAGTGCCGTCCCTGTTCCATCAACCAGGTAAAAATGTGTTTTCATCGAAACAGACAAGCTAAAGTTGAAAGACATTCCAACATGAATGTACAATGCAAACATTGATGATCAACGACCATGAAGAGCTTGAACAGGTTATTGAGAAATTGGGCAGCTACATGAACTAGGCCTTTGCTGCGATTCCCACATCAAAAGGAAAGGCCAATATCTTTGCTTTATGGTGCTGTACATAATGTTTTTTTTTTTGGGGTAAGGTAAGTAATATATAATTTCCAGCCAAACAATGTACAAGAGGGGGAAATTTGGCACCAACAGGCACTCAAAAGGACTACATGTCACTTGAGTGAGGGGGTACTGAGTTTACATGAAGGGGAATATACAACTAATGAGAGCAATACAAGAGTCAAACATTAGGCGGCCACATCTCGATCCGGACACAGATTTGCACAAAAAATTCCAGGATCAATTCCACAACTACATTGGATTCTCCTATTACTTGGCATATCTACAACAAATTTGAAGGCAATAGATTTGTCCTTGACGGTCTTGACCAGGTACTGCTTCATTGACGGAATGTACAAAGTGCGGGCTGAAAGATTATATTATTCCTGGTCTTCCAAATAACATAACAAAGAGCTCCAAAAGATAATCAAGCTATATCGCTGCAAAATCCCTTACCGGAAAGGGTTCTCATGGCCCATTGGAGATTAATCAACTAGGAGGCGTTGATCCAATATACGTTACACTTGGCAGCCCAAAATGCAGCGAGGGTGCTCGATACATGGCATTCAAAAAATAGATGGTCTATGGAATCGGGCCTAGAATTGCAAATGCACATACCACAGCAAGAATTCTACCATAAGACATGAGGCTTACTTGCGTGGGGAGGCGATTTCTGGTGATCAACCAAAGGTGGAATTGGTGTTGTGGGACGATAGTCTTATTCCACACAAAGGAGGACCATGGAACCGTGCTAGTTTTCCGGTGAATGGTAGACCCTGCGGAGGCAATGGAAAAAACTCCCGACGGATGCTCCACCCAAGTGAACCTGTCTTGAGTGGGAGTTAAAGAGGGAATCATGATCTACCAAGTTAATAGCTCTTGAAGGAGCAGTATCGGCGAGAAGAGATCTACAACCTTAGCCTGTCAAGGAAGATCCAATTAATAGATAAAGTTATCAAAAAAAACTGAGTTGAGGGGACCTATACCAAGTCAAGGGTCGAACCATAGTGAGGTGGGTGCTGTACATAATGTTATTTCCTTGAAGACTCCTTTATGTGTGATGATTGCTGCACTACACCATAAGAAAACGCTGGCTTCTCTGTGTCGTGCTGTGACTTTAATGGCTTCTACACGGTGTTATAAAAATGACACATGCACATTGATCAAATAAGACCATTGAGTGCCGATTCTTAGTATGAAATAGCTGGTCGGGCAAACTGCCGTATTCTAAATCATAGTCTTTCCAGAGTTCGAAAACCGGGAGTATCTCTGCAACGGCTAAGCATTATCCCTCAAATTTGGCAAGATTAGGATGAGATAGCTGACGGATTTTCTGAACTTATGCCACATTTTCTGTTGACCAGCATTCAACGAGGAAAATTAGGGGTACGCACAGATAAGCATAAACAATCCATCGAAGATCACGTGGTAGCTTAGCACTTCTCGGATTACAATCCTGGATGTCTATTCGAAAAAAAAATAAAACAAGAAACAGTTTCGACGACCGAGCCAGCTGCACTAGGCAATGGAGATGCAGCCAGTACAGTCTTCACCAATAAAGATAAATTCGAATCGACCGAGTCTAGTTCAAGCTAATGAGTCTAGGAGATCGTGGCCATTATAAATTGCCCCACAGAAAGTCGTAGTGGAACTACTTGGTAGTGCTTTCTCTTTAATCTTTGCATGAAGGTTACTTCTAGCGTGCAGAGTGACCATCCAGGCTATTCTTCAGCAAATATCGAACCGGCATAGTGCTTCTCGGACGACTTACTCACCTAAGCCGCCCTGCAAGTGACTTCGTCAATTTTGAAAATCCGTCTGCCGCCCCCTGATCTTCGGCCTCGAAGATTCCAGTTGCAGCCTTCGGTTCTTTGTATTTGAAAAGTCTCTCTCTTTCGGTAGAAATTTTGGTTAACACAACTGGCAACAGATGTCACGTTCCAATTCCACGGGTTTGGTGTTCGGTAAATTTTTTAAGGAATGAATCTCGTGATTAACACGGTTTCCAAGCAGAGATGGACGTTGTGATGTAGTAATATGGTTCCGATGGTAATTGATGTATAATGGATCGTATGTTTGCAATTATATTAGAACACCAAAAAGATGAAATTGTTAGAGAAAATAAAAAGAGGAATACTAATGGATACTAGAGATTTATGTGATTCATTCCAAGTGTCGGAACTTATGTCTACGAGAAGAGATGAGACAAAGACACAAGCTCCCACTCACTTTCCTTAAATCCCTCTTACCGTCCTCAATTTTAGCTGAACAAGGGAGCTCATAGCATTGTTGAATGAGAACAGCAAGATGTTTTTCCACAATGAGAGTCACAAAAGTCCAAGATAAAGAGAACAACTCTATCCATTTCACGTGAGTTGGTAAAATTATTCTAACGAAAAAGCCCAAATACTTTGGGATTGCTTTCTTCATAGAGTTGGTAAAATAATTTTGACCAACTTGGACACTTCCGCAACCATTCGAATATCATGAACCGATCTACATCCTCGGTCGAATTTTATACTTGCGCTTAGACTTGAAACATATATTTTAGTAACAGCTTTCATGATTTGGTCCAGAGAAAGATATTGGGAATGAAGACAACATTATTGATGTGGGATATCTAAATTAAGGGGGAGCAAACCCAATATCAAGCTTACTCATGAAATAGAGATTGTTGAGATATAAATGTAAGTCATGTTAGAAAATACCCCACATCGAAGAATTTGTGTAATGTGGAGCAGTTAATATATTATAATAAGATCACAAATCTCAAATATCTCATCACGTTCTCATTTCTATCTATTTATTTACATCCATTTTTTGTGTCCTATAAAAAAAAAAAAGCTACACGCACAATTAGTCACAAGTAAAGTGGAAAAGGGATTTGAGAAATTTTTGTATATTTCAATGTATATATTAATAAAGAATACATCGGCTTTTTTATAAGCTTTATTAGATAAATATTTTAAAATAATATCTCAGTCAAGATATGTACAATCAAATAGAGATATACATGCAATATTTGTGCAATCTTGAGAGATACTAATAATCAATATAAATATCTTAATAATCCCTAATGTAGGAAAATATTTTAGACAAATTCCTAATTATCTCCAACATAATTAATCCAAATGGGTTTTCATCAAAAGTTGACGATCCTTCTCATTTAGCCCTTTTACTATCTCAAACCATTTCTAGCTATTCCTTTAGGGACGTGATATTATGTGTAGCAAAATGTCATACCCACAACCATGTGAGTATTTCTAGACCCACAACCCTAAGCAAACCCCACTCAAGCAATTATCCTAAGGCCTAGAAGAAATTGCCCTCAAGATAGCCGAGGTCACCCAAACCAAAACGTAATCACTAGGCTTCGGGTGCCACAACGAGCATGAGAAGGCCAATTGCCACTAGAGTTATGAACACACGGTATTCCAATTGAACTGGACTACCCATCACTAGTGAACTTAGGACGACACACAGATATGGCTTAGCACCACCCTGACAAACCCCAAGACCTATCAAGCTAAGTTCGTTGAGGTCCATATCTTAGACAAGGTGTTGCCTATCATATAATGTTTCCAAGTGGATGAGCAACACTCTCTACTAACTATTGCCCTATGCAATGCCAAACTACACTAACTTTTTTGCTTGGGTGAGGCCTAGCGATCAGAAGCTGTTGTGATCTTGGTCCACAGTGTCTATGGCCAATATCATGGTGGGCCAAGATGGTTTAGAGAACTACAAGATGATTATCGAAACTGTAAAGCGGTCCGACACAGCAAGGTACATAATCTGTAGTAAGGCCAGAATAGAAGAGAATATTGAAGTTTGATCAAATTTGGGAAATATTGTGTTCGTGGATGATGGTATTGTAATGGCCGTAATTACCGGAAGAAAATGGCCAAATTTAGATCCGGCGAAGAGTCGACTCAATGACCTATTCAAAGACCATACCATGTTTCCGGTGACTAAATTTTTAAAGTAATCAAGAAAGTCCAATGTCTGATTTATTTATTTATTTTTATATTGGAGGGGTACTCAAGATGGAAAGATAGAGCAGCTTAATTTCCGAGAATTATTCTATGGCTTCGAAACTTAATTCAACCTAATTAGTTGATCTTAAAGAGTTCCGTTTGTTGACAAATTCTCCACATAGGATTCCTTAGAACAACAAGAATATCTATCAGACAGAGACTTGCTTGAAGCTCGTTAATCACGTGATCGACCCCATCCCTAGAAAATTTGGGGCAGCTCTAATGCTTAGTCAAAAGAGCACTGACTTTTCGTCGCTATTAGCTTCACTAAATCGACCCCATCCCTAGAAAATTCGGGCGGCTCTAATGCTTAGTCAAAAAGAGCACCGACTTTTCGTCGCTATTAGCATCACTAAACCCAGCAGCATTCTTACGTCACCCTGCACAGGATCATAACCTAGGACGAATTTCAGGACATAAAAAAATTCGACCTAGGTACACCAACTTGGATGTGGATGTCTTTGCCCATGATACCATGACAAGTGCATCATATAATCCAAGGTATAATAGCCTTTGGATTGCTTTTTGAAGAAAGCAATGATGCTGATTTTACGAATGGTCCGACCGTTTCGGTTCATACAATTATTATGTGAAGTGGGTCAAGATCATGAACGCAAGAATTAGATAATATGGTTGTATTTCTAATATGAGATAGTAAATCGGAGAGGTCCATGTTTAGTTTGCAATATTAACTGTACAAGTAGACATACGCGCACCAATAATCTCACTCATCTTGTGTTTCAACTATTGTCCGTGACGGATCACTCTCTGTAACACTGCTGACACATCAAATCACCAAGCAATTGCTCTACATTCAGTTCCGACCTCTTGGTCTTCTATTGATGTGGCTTTGGGGTTTTCAGAACACCCTTTTTGTTCATTCTGAGCAATAGTTTTATAGAGACCGCAACATCAATGGCATCGTTGAATTCTCTTCGGAAATCCTGCCATCAGTTTCCAAAATTACAATATGTATGCAAGAAACCGTTTGATCTTCATTGCATAAGGCCGTACTAACCCCAATCATAATAACCACATCTCATCCCACAACTACATAGTCACTACAGCGCCAAACTTGTGTCGGGTCACAAATCTGTGAAGACATACCTTTAGAGGCCTTGAAGAATATTTAAAATCTTTTTCATTAACACTTACCTTGATAGCCTAATTGACTTGGTTGGCTGGTGGAGGCAGACGGTGACTTTGCCCCTAAGACTCTTTACTAGGGAGAGTATATGAACACGGCCCCGGGTCATCTACCCAGCTAGGGTCCTTGGACAGGTTTCATCATCACAAGCGTGACTCATGCTTCAAAATTCACTATCAGGAACTTCATTGCTGGCGGCTCCTGGTTGCCCCCCCACCGGCGTGCCTTACACCTCTGCGGGCTACCAACTGTTTCATCAATTATTGGGGGATATACACAGGCACTCTCTAGTCCAATTCTTTCTTTTCCCCCGCTGCTTTGCTGCTAGTAATTTTATTGCTTAATCAAAGAACATCTCATTGTTTAAAACTCCAAAATCAAAGAACAAAATATTTTTTACAAAACCATAAAAATCATTTCCTTATAATTTTCAGCATCAATTTTCATTTCAACTAGTAGCCTACCTTAACATCGTGAACATATCGAATTCTTTCAAGTGATCGGCATTCATGCCACTCGTCCATGGATCTATCATATTATCAAACTTTCAGAGCATAAACACAATTCTTCTCGATTTTCATTAATGCAATTGTTTGTTAGTAATTAAACCAAATTCATTGAATGTTGTCGATTCAATAAACAAGTTACCAATTTACAAATTATTCAACTTCCAAGACTAGCGCACGCCTTGAAGAAGAGTCGTTATTCTAGCATTGTTTTTAATAAGTATGTTCGTATCTTTATGTCTAGTTTAATATTTTGTAAATTCCCAGGAATATATCTCCTTAAAATATTAGAAATATTTAATGAGCCATTAAATGTAAGAGTCCTGTGATAGCGAGTCTTATAATTGTTTCCGATAAGGTAAAATAAGATGTTAGAAAAGAAAGGCATCTTCGTCTCCTTATTTTGAATGTTATCGACCGGAGTTATTCACCTTCAAACTCTATCAATTGAAGTTTAAACTTACTGAATTCAAGGCTTTCTCCATCCCTGTTCACCTCAAGAAGAGTGATCAGAAGATATTTTCCGTCTGATAAAAAATAAGTCGGATTGCATTGACTGAAAGCAGTCGAATAGAGGTTTCTTGGGATTGTTTGAACGCTTTCAGGGGGAAAGCATAGGCTTGGCCATCATGCCCGGCGGTGGTGGGGACGAAGTTGCAAGCGTGCACTGTTCTTGGAATATCTGCAAGTACGGACTGTTCGGTAAACGAAGAAGAAGCGTGGAACTCACCCGATGGGGAATAAACCGATCTGCTGTCCCTCCCAACGAAAGCTTAAGTTTCCCACGATGAGTAAACGAACAGTTCGTGGTTGAATTTAAGGAGGCGGAATTGACTTTCTAGATCCCTCCTCTCGATCAGCGCGTAAACGTGGAGTTTTCTTGGAGTCACGAGACCCCCCCGAGTCGTTGGTGTCGATGTCCGAGCTATAAAAAATTAGGTGCTGGGCAAAAGTTTCCAGAGCATGTCTAAATAAGACGTCAAATCTCTGCACAAAATGTTTCTATAATAATAATAAAAAATCGCAAAATCTGATTTTCCATCAAAAGGACTAACAAAAGAAGAATAGGAACGCCCACTGATAAGATGTTCATACGCCTTTTTGCTTATGGTCTTTCCGGAGAAAAATAATGGATACCTCAAACAAGGTTAGGAAAAAAAAGGAGAGAGAGAGAGACTCGTGGAGGGCAGGCATTGGAGACTAATATAGCTAAAGGTTTTAGGCACAAGCTATGAGCCAATCGATCTGATTCTCTGGAAATTTCGAAGGGAAAGTTCATTGCACCCGTTGTGACAACAACGCCTTCCACGCCTCTTTTTGGCAACCAATTGGCCAGTCTATATTATTAACAAGCAGGTTCCCTGGAAGGTGGTGCAGCTGTTTGCCTCTTATTACTATTTAGGCCTTCGCGCCTACATATAGGGACAATCTAAGGCAAACGAACCACCACCCCCCCCAACCCAATTCAGCATAACCTATCTCATATTCTCTTCATTTAATTCTACTTAGCAATTCAGAAAATCCATCAACATGGGTTTTCATCAAAAGTTCATGATCCTTCTCTTTTTGCCTCTTTTACCATATCAAACCATCTCTGGCCGTTCCTCCAGCATTGTGAAATCATGGTGTAGCAAAATGCCTTACCCACAACCCTGTGAGTACTTCTTGACCCGCAACCCTAAGGAAACCCCTCTCAAGCGAAGGTCCCATTTCCTCAAGGCCTTGATGCAAGTCGCCCTTGATGAAGCACAGCTCGCCCGAACCCACACGTACTCGCTAGGCTCTAGGTGCCGTAATGAACGCGAGAAGGCCGCGTGGGCTGACTGCCTCAAGCTCTATGAGCACGCGGTCCACCACTTGAACCAGACCATCAATTGCCAGTGCACTCGGGACGATGTGCAAACCTGGCTTAGCGCCGCCCTGACCAACCTAGAGACCTGTAGGACTGGATTTGTCGAGCTAGGCATCTTAGACAATGTGTTGCCCTTGATGTCGAATAATGTTTCCAAGTTGATAAGCAATACTTTGTCCGCAAACTATGTGCCCTACGCTACCCCGAACTACACCAATGAGTTCCCAGCTTGGGTGAGGCTCAGTGATCGGAAACTCTTACATTCTTCGCCCACTCTATCTACAGCCAATATTGTGGTGGCTCAAGATAGTTCGGGCAACTACAAGATGATTAGTGAAGCTATAACTGCGGCTTCAATGCGGTCTAATACAATGAGATACATAATTTATATCAAGGCTGGTACGTATGAAGAGAATGTTGAAATTGGATCAAAATTGAAGAACATCGCGTTCGTGGGTGATGGTATTGGAAATACCATAATTACCGGAAGCAAAAGTAATGCCAGTGGATATACTACCTCCCAGACAGCAACTGTCGGTAAGTTTATTATATAATTTATTCAAGATATTATTTATTTTGTATAGGATAAATATTGTTTAGGAAAATAAAAGGAGGATCGTCAATTGTCAGTCAAGTCTATTCATGGGCCACCAATCTTACCTTGGTAACTCACTATGCCTTTATATGATCATAGATTTGAGTATCCGCTTGACTTGTTATTATATTGAAATGTCGAAAAATGCTAAAAATTTCTACTATGTTGCAACTTTCTATCATATTCACAGAAATATTTTGAACAACCTAATAAAACCAACAAGAATTTTTCTATTAGTTAAGCATGCCTCGATTTTCATGAAATGAAGAAGCTAAAAGTACAAACCGGAGAATAAAGGGAATTGCTCCATTTTTTCTGTGCTGTGGCCCCGTAAGAAGTCCCCTAGGGACGAACCAACCTTCTTTATTTTCCCAGATCAAAACAAAAGAAATATTAAAAGGGCTTCTTTTTTTGGCACACTAAGCATGTGAAAGACATTAAACATATATAATGATCATTATTTTAAAAAAGTACATAAAATCCCACAATATCGTATTTATGTTAATGTTCAAAGGCTACTAATTTTTAAGTAGAAGAATGTATACACAGTATCTCTACATAGTTTCTATATATACGGTGAAAACTTTATACTCCAAGTATGCATCTTGATTCATGTAGCGATTTATTGGTGTCTTTTCCAAAGAAATATTGCTTGTAAATTCGGGATTTTTATATATAAATAAAAATAAATCGAATCGGGTTTTGACTGCTGCTAAAAATAAGCCTAATAGGAGGAGGAGAATGATAAGCTTTGACTTCAATTAAGCTGGTCGAAGATTGACCTAGATTGGGAAGCGCAGTTGGTTCATATAATAAGTATATGAAGTAGGTCTAGATCATGAAATGCAAGAATTAAAGCACAAGGTTGTTCAATTCTTTGGTTCTATGAAGTAGTAAATCAAGCATTTAGAGATCCGTGTTTAGTTTGCTGAGATACTTCCCGGTTTAGATTACACGGACCAGTAGACATAACCATACTGATAATTCCTCACCTTGAGTTTCAGCTGTTGATGGTGACGGATTCATTGCTCAAGACATCACTTTCCGTAACACTGCCGGTGCAGCAAATCACCAAGCAGTTGCTTTGCGTTCCAGCTCCGACCTCTCGGTCTTTTATCGCTGTGGCTTTGAGGGTTATCAAGACACTCTTTTTGTTGATTCTAAACGACAGTTCTACAAAGAGTGTGACATCTATGGCACCACTGACTTCATCTTTGGAAATGCTGCCGTCGTTTTTTATAATTGTAACATCTATGTCAGAGACCCTCCCAACAAGATTAATACCATCACTGCACAGGGTCGGACTGACCCCAAGCAGAACACCGGCATATCCATCCTCAATTGCAAAGTCACTGCTGCTTCAGACTTGATATCGGTCCAAAGCTCTGTGAAGACATACCTTGGGAGGCCGTGGAAAAAATATTCAAGAACTGTTTTCATAATGACTTTCCTTGATAGCCTGATTGACAAGGCTGGATGGTTAGAGTGGCACAATGACTCTGCCTTGGCCACTCTATACTTTGGAGAGTATATGAACACAGGCCCTGGGTCATCGACCACAAATAGGGTGACATGGGCAGGTTACCATGTCATCACAAGCGCGACAGAAGCTTCGAAGTTCACCATCGGGAACTTGATCCCCAGCGGCACTTGGTTGCCAGCGGATGGCATGCCTTTCCCCTCTATGGGTTACGATGCGCCTTACGCCCCTAGGGGTTATGACATGATATACTCAAGGGGTTACAAACTGTGCATTGGTTTTGGTGGGGGCTACAATGGTTATCCTCTATTCCAGCTCATTCTTCTTCTTCTTTCTCTTTTCTTTATTCTAGAAATCTAGTCTAGCTGAATAGCTGTTATTTTTGTTAGAAATTAAACCAAATTCATCGGTGCCAAATACTTTGACACCGAGACTATCGAGTTGCTGATGTCGATACCTTCGACACTGAAATCCCAGAGTTGATACTAAAGACTATTGGGTACCTATATTGGAAAATAGTCATAATTGTTGTGTTGTTTTTTAATAAGTCGTTTCGTATTTCTAGATGAAATGATTACTTCTTGAGATTTTTGGTGAGATATGATGAGATTTGGTGAATGTTTTGTGAGTTTCTAGAAGATTTACTTTACTAAAACACTAGCTGTATTTTTGGGGAAGATCAAAGGTCATGTAACAAGTCTATATAGGAGAGTCTTGTATCTTATTTTGTTAAGGTGAAATTTAGTGAAAAGCAAAAGACCTATCCATTTCCTTTTCTCTATGTGAGCTTAGAGCGTTTCACCTTCAAAGTTTTTATCCCGACAAATCGATATCGTTGTTGCGCTCACAATGATTCGACAATTTTTTTGGCTTTTTTGGTATAAGGAAGTAATTTTATTGATTATTAAATACAATTTTAATTGTTTAAGAATCCCAAATCAAGGAATAAATAGATTTAGAACACCATTCTCTTTTGATTTTTGGCATCGATTTTCATTTTAACAAGTAGCCTATCTTAACATTGTGAACAAGTCTAACTTCTTTCAAGCGATCGACATTCGCGCTTTCTAAATAGGATAAGGCCTTCTGCGTTGTAGCACCCGGTAAACACGAAGTAGCTAGTGACAAATCGTTGTTTCATCCTACTTTTGTTCCTCAACTCCTTCCAAGCACTTCAAACTGACAAAGCAGTTCTCCATATTAAGCAGGATGCTCAAGATCAATGGTTAGGCCTGCTTGGCATATTAGCATAAGATGTCACCCTGAGCCTGGGCTAGAACAGCTCAGACTGGTATTGCAGCATCAAGAACACAATTCTTCTTAAAAATTCTCTGAGAGGCAACATCAAAAGTAATCCTCCTGTGCGAGACCGATCTTTTATTAATTGGAGTCGTGAGAGAACGTTGAACTGTCTAGCTAACTAGGAATCCTGGGATTGAATCCTTCTTGGTTAAGGTTCAATAGTCTCTGAAAAGGATTTCTGAAAACCAGAGGAAAATTATACTTCAGCGTACAGAGAGACCATCTGTCCTTTTGCCTTTGGTCATGTCGGTGAGATATAGATTCATCGAATAATTTTAGTTAGGAATCTCTTTTTCTCTAGTCATTCTGATTATTCAAAGTCAACCGATTGGTCATAATACAATAATCGAAATGCAGGTCCCTGAAGGGTGGTGTGACTACATGCCTCTTGGACTACTATCACTTTCTATTCCTGCCCTTCACTTCTAAGAGAAGGACCACATCCAAGGCAAATGAACCGCCCCAATTCAAGACCACGAATCTCAAATTCTCTCTTCACCTTCTCATTTCTCGTTTCAAGAAGCCGATGCCACCACTAGACTCTTGCCTCCATCAGACGAGCAACATATTGAAATCTCTTTGTCGACGGAAGCTTGGAGCTATCACTAGCACCACCACGTGCCGCCCCATCTCGGATCTATTAGGTGCTAATTTCAAAAGAAAATAGTTTTCGTGGCACTATTTTCACTTGATTTGAAACTCGAGTTAACTTAGTGAGGGGATGTTAGAGATAATGGGCATTTGTCTAGTATAATTTTCTATGTTAAAGATAATTATGATATTTATATTAATTATTCGCATCTCTCCAGATCTGTTTAACTTGTGATTTTGTAGGTCTGTTGAAAAATGATAAGATATATGATGCATTCCACGTGTGATCAGATCCTTTCAATGACCTAATCTCGTAAATTGTTGAATGGATGTTTTAATTAACTAAGGTTGTCCTCTGCTAATAAACCAACGTCCTTAAATTAGTTAAGCATGTTCAAATAGCATTTCATCACAACAAAAGTAGATTGATACAAATAAAGCAAACAAGGTTCTCAATGAACAAAACGAAACAACCCGTAACCACCGACATACTAAAATTTAAGCCAATTCTAATATCGTTTGGCCTTCGATTTGGACCACGGACCCACACCAAGTTTTCTTCTCCTTCGCTCTCTCTCTCGTGCACTCTCACTTTATTTTTCTTGTTGCTCTTACGCACAACAACCACTTCTTCCTGGTCTTTTTTGCTTTTTTGACTTTCTTTTCCTTCTTTTGTTAAATTAATGTCAGACGGGCCCTACAAGAGGCGAACCCAATCAACAGTTCAAAAGGGCGAGCCTGCTCCCCCGCTCAAAGACAATTGCTACAGGGCAAGTTCAAGACAAGTCGAACTACAGCTTGGTCGCCTCTCAGCGTCTTCAAGCTGAGATCCTTGGAAAAACAGAACGACTTAAGAACTCACCAGAAATGATGGGAATGGGGAGGGAGGAGTCACGTGGGGAAGAGCACTGGCAAGTAGGGGTGTCAAGAACCGAACCGAAAACTAAACCAAAATAGAAAATCGAACCGAACCGAACACAAATTTTGTGCGTTTTTTGCTCAGTTTGATTAACCAAAAAATAACCATTAACTTTTCGGTTCGGTTTGGTTTGATTAACAGAACCAAACCGGAATTCTTAATTAAAAGTGAACAATCTCTCTTCATCATCATCTTTTCTTCATTTAGATCCTAATAAGTAAAGCAAAAACAGAAAAATTGAAAAACCGTCCCAAACCAAATTGAACCGAACCGCATTTTCAGTTCGGTTTATATTCAGTTCAGGACGGTTTCGATTCGGTTCGATATTATCCCTTATCAGTTCGGTTCGTTTCAATTTTTCAAAAAACCCAAACCGAACTGAATCGTTTACACCCCTATTGGCTAGAGGTTGTCAGATGGCGACAATGGAGGTGGCTGGTTGTGATGGTCGGTGGCGGTGGATGCGGTAGTCGGAGTGAATGGAGGAGAGATGGACGAGAGAGGTTCTTTCTTTTTCTCCAAGACCAACCGAAGACCTCTCTCTTCTGAACGTCAAAAACCATTAAAAGAATAAGAGAGAGAGAGGCCTTTTTCTTTTCCTTCTTTTTGAAGAAAAAAAATATAAAACCCCTCTAATTTCAATATTGGGAGCCTGCTCCCCGGCTCCAACCAAAAAATAAATAAAAATTGGGGTTTTCTCATGGTGGTAACAAGTGGCAAACTCACAGTGGTGAGGATGGGCCAGCGAAGAGGCGCCACGTGGCATGGGAATTTGTGGCCCTAGAGAGAAAAGCATGGTCGGATTTGGCCGAGTTCGGACTTGAGTCTTCGTGATCTTTCGTAATTAATCAACTAATAGAGAAAATTCGAGTGCCAGTTGTGTGTATGTATACAAATATATATTATGATGGTCGGTTTACGTTAGTTTTTATTTTTTATCATATTTTAGGATAAAAAGACGGCCGTGTCGTTAACCTTATGATGAATCAATGCACAATGCATGAAAAGCTCCTCATCTCATAATGACTTTACTTTAAGGAATCCTAGAGAGAGACTTAGGAAAGATTTAAAGTTGTAATGATGCACAAAAAGCTCCCCATCTCATGATTTCATCTAGAAAATCATGTCCATCATTGCAATGTTTTGTACTTAGTCAAGAGATCATGCTAACAAATAAAACATAATAATGGGTTCTCATGAAATGTTCATGTCCCTTTTGTACTTCCATCATCTCGGTGAGATATGGAAATGCCACGAATGATATTAGTCAATAAAAAAGAGGGAGACTCACGCACGGAAATTTCCCATGACATTCTCCTTGACTCTAGTCATTCTCATAATTCTAGGTCAATTGATTTTTTTTTAGTAAGTCACATACTTTATTTCTATTTTAGCTCTTATTCTCAAACTTTTGTTCTATCTTCTTGTAAGATACGAGAGTTGAAATCCATACATTAAGCTAAATCATCCCACCTCAACCTCCTAAGAAGGTAGGGATTTAACTCTCTAACTCGTCCTTTTCATGTGAAATAGGTAGCCATTAGAGCAAACTCCAATTATTGAAGTCAACCAATTGGTCATAGTAAAATAATGAGAACGCAAATTCCTCAAAAGGTAAGGCGACTGCATGCCTCCTATACTATTATCACTTTCTATTATTGCCCTTTACCAAGGCAAATGGACCACCCCAATTTAAGATCACCAACCTCAAATTCTCTCTTTCACATTTTCATCTCTCTTTATTTACTTTCATCCACTCATACTTTCGACCATTCAGAACGCTCGAGTTAGCAAAACAAAAAAATCAATTGATAATGGGTGTTCATCAAAAGTTCATGATCCTTCCCTTTTTGCCTCTCTTGCTATCTCAAAGCATTTCCAGCTATTCCACTAGAGATGTGAAATAATGGTGTAGCCAAATGCCTCACCCGCAACCATGTGAGCACTTCTTGACCCGTAGCCCTAACCAGAGCCCTCTCAAGCGAAATCCCATTTCCTCAAGGCCTCGATGCAAGTTGCCCTTGAGAGAGTCCAATTCACACGAACCAATGCTTACTTGCTGGGCCCCAAATGTTGCAACGAGCGTGAGAAGGCCGCGTGGGCCGATTGCCTCTAGCATTATTACGAGCACACGGTCCTTAACATCGTGAACAAATCAAAGAACAAAAGAAATTTACAAAACCATAAAAATCATTTTCTCTTAATTTTCGGCATCAATTTCCATTTCAACTAGTAGCCTACCTTAACATCGTGAACAAATCGAATTCTTTCAAGTGATTGGCATTCACACCACTCGTCCATGGATCGTCGATTTATCAAACTTTCAGAAAATGATCGCGCCTTCTGCATTGTGCCACCCGGTAAGGCTGAAGGAGCCTACAACAGTCCCCGTTTCATGCTTTTGTTCCTCACAACTCCTTCCAAGCACTTAAATTGACAAACTGGTTCTTCATTTTTAGCAGGTACTGAATATCAACAGTCTGACCTGATTGGCATGTCACTTTCTTCTTTATTTTCATTAATGCGACTGTTTGTTATTAATTAAACCAAATTCATTAAAAGTCGTTGATTCATTAAACAAATTACTGATCTATGAGATAACTGTTTGACTTCCAAGACCGGTGCATGCGTTGAAGAAGAGTCTTTATTCTAGTATTGCTTTTAAGAAGCCTATTTGTATCTCTATGTCTAATTTAATATTTTGTAATTCCCAAGAATCTATCTCCTTATAATGTTACAAATATTTCATGAGTCATTAAATGTAAGAGTCATGTATCAAGCCTATAAAAGGCAAGTCTTATAATTGTTTTCGATAAGGTAAAATAAAGTGTTAGAAAGGAAAGGCATATTTGTCTCCTTATCTTGAGTGTTATCAATCGGAGTTATTCAACTTCAAACTCTGCTGATCAGGTTTAAACTTGCTGAATTCAAGGCTTTTTCCCATCAATGTTCACCTCAAGAAGAGCGATCGGAAGAGATTCTGTCTAATAGAAAATAAGTCGGATTGCATTGACCGAAATCAGTCGAATGGAAGTTTACTGGGAGTGTCTGAACTCTTTCCGATGGAAGGCATAGGCTTGCCCGGCGTGCTCGGCATCGGTGGGAACAAAGTTGCTAGCGTGCACTTTCTTGGAGTGTCTGCTAGTACGGAGTGTTCGGTAAACGAAGAAGAAGCGTGGAACTTACCTGAGGAGGACTAAACCGATCTGCTGTTCCACTCAATTAAAGCTTAATTTTTCCTACGATGAGTCAACGAAGACTTTCTGGCTGAATTTATGGAGGAGGAATTGACTTTCGAGAACCCTCCTTTCGACCGGTCAAGCAAACATGTGGAGTTTTCTAGGAGTCCAGGGAAGCCGCCTGTGAAGTCCCCGCCTCCCCACCCGCCCAACCTCCCACCTGACCCGGGAGTCGTTGGAGTTAATGTTCGAGGTACCAAAAGTTATGTCCTACGAGAAAGTCTCCAGAGTCAAATTGGTCTCTGCACGGAATGAATTAACTCGTCCACATGCGTCTGAACAAGGGTAATAATAAATAAATAAAATCGCGTCAATCATTGAATTTTTTCCATCAAAAGGACTAACAACAGAAGCACAGGAACGCGTGCCAGTGTGATGTTCATACGCCTTTTGTCGTCTTGGAGAAAAATAATGTAAATCCTAATCAAGGTTAGCTAGGAAAAAAAAGGAGAGAGAGAGACTCGCGGAGGGCAGGCTTTGAAGACTAAAGGTTTTAGGCACGAGCTACGAGCCATTCGATCTAAATCCCTGGAAATTTCGAAGGGACAATTCATTGCACACGTCGTGTCAACGACGTGTTCCACGCCTCTTTTTGCCAACCAATTGGTCATTCTATATTATTGAAACGCAGGTACCCTGGAAGGTGGTGCAGCTGCTTCCCTCCTGTATTATAGGCCCTCACTTCTACATAATGGGACCAATCCAAGGCAAGCGAACCGCCCCAGTTCGACATCACCAATCTCAACTTCTCTTTCATTTAATTCCACTCGGCAATACACAAATTCCATCAACATGGGTTTCCATCAAAAGTTCATGCTCCTTCTCTTTTTGCCTCTTTTGCCATCTCAAACCATCTCTAGCTACTCCTCTAGCGTTGTGAACTCATGGTGTAGCAAAATGCCTTACCCACAACCTTGCGCGTACTTCTTGACCCACGACCATAAGGAAACCCCTCTCAAGCGGAGGTCCCATTTCCTCAAAGCCTCCATGCAAGTCGCTCTTGACAGAGCGCAGCTCGCCCAGACCCACACGTACTCGCTAGGCTCCAGGTGCCGGGATGAACGCGAGAAGGCCGCATGGGCTGACTGCCTCAAGCTTTATGAGCACACGGTTCACCACTTGAACCGGACTATCAATCGCCAGTGCACTCGGGATGATGTGCAAACCTGGCTTAGCACCGCTCTGACCAACCTGGAGACCTGCAAGACTGGGTTTGTCGAGCTCGGCATCTCAGAAAATGTGTTGCCCTTGATGTCGAATAATGTTTCCAAGTTGATAAGCAACACTTTGTCTGCAAACTATATGCCCTATGCGATCCCGAACTACACCAATGAGTTCCCTACTTGGGTGAGGCCTGGCGATCGGAAGCTTTTACAATCTTCGCCCACTTTATCCAAAGCCAATATCGTGGTGGCTCAAGATGGTTCAGGGAACTACAATACAATTAGCAAAGCTGTAACTGCGGCTTCATTGCGGTCTGATACAACGAGGTACATAATCTATGTCAAGGCTGGTACATATGAAGAGAATGTTGAAGTTGGATCAAAATTGGAGAACATCGCGCTCGTGGGTGATGGTATTGGAAAGACCATAATTACTGGAAGCAAAAGTTTTGCTGGAGGATTTACTACCTTCAATTCAGCAACCGTTGGTAAGTTTATTATGTAATTTATTTATGAATTTTTGCACTTTATACAGGATAAATACTGTTTAGGAAAATAAAAAAAAGTTATCAACCGTCAATCAAGTCTATTCATGGGGCACCAGGCTTAACTTATTAACTCAATATGCCTTTTAAAATCATAGATTTGATAATCCATGTGAATTGTGATAATGTTGGAATGTCAAAGAAAGCTAAGATTTTTGCTATGTTATAAATCGCGATCAGATTCACATAAATATTTTGAACGACCTAATAATGTCAAAAATAATTTTTCAATTAGTTAAGCGTGCCTCGATTTTCATGAAACTTATGATGCTTAAAGTACAAACCGGAGAATAAAAGGAGTTGCTCCATTTTTTCTATGTTGTGGCCCTTGCAAGAAGTCCCTTACGAGCGAACCAACCTTCTTTATTTTCCTAGATCAAAACCATGGAAATATTGAAAGGACTTCTTATTTGGTACGCTAAGTATGTGAAAGACATTAAACATATACAATATTCATGATTTTTAACAAGTACATATAATCCCACAGTATCGGGCTCATGCTCAAAGCTACTTATTTTTAAGTTGAAGAATGTACAAACAGTATCTTTACATAGTTTCCATAAATACAGTGAAAACTTTATACTCCACATATGCATCTTCATTCATGTAGTGATTTATTGGTCTATTTTCCAAAGCAAACGCGCTCGTAAACCTGGGATGTTGATGTATATATAAAAATAGATCGAATTGGGGTTTCGACTGCTATTAATAATAAAGCCTAATAGGAGGAGGAGAATGATAAGCTCTGGCTTCAATTAATCTGGATGGAGATTGACCTGGATTGGGAAACGTTTTCGTGTCATATAATAAGTAGATGAAGCTGGTCTAGATCGTGAGATGCAAGAATTAGTGCACAAGGTTGTACAATTCTTCGACACTATGAGGTGTTCGATCAAGCATTTAGAGATTCTGTTTAGTCTGCTGAGATACTTCCTGGTTTAGATTACACGTGCCGATAGACATACAAGTACTAATAAATCTGCATCTTGAGTTTCAGCTGTTGATGGTGATGGATTCATTGCTCAAGACATCACTTTTCGAAACACTGCTGGAGCTGGAAATCACCAAGCAGTTGCTCTGCGTTCCAGCTCTGACCTCTCGGTCTTCTATCGATGTGGCTTCGAGGGTTATCAGGACACCCTTTTTGTTCATTCTAAACGACAATTCTACAAAGAGTGCGACATCTATGGCACCACCGACTTCATCTTTGGAAATGCTGCTGTCGTTTTCCAAAATTGCAACATCTATGTCAGAAACCCTCCTAACAAGGTCAATACCATCACTGCACAAGGCCGAACTGACCCCAACATGAACACCGGTATCTCCATACTCAACTGCAAAGTCACCGCTGATTCAGATTTGGCATTGGTTCAAAGCTCTGTGAAGACATACCTTGGAAGACCGTGGCAAAACTATTCAAGAACTGTTTTCATGATGACTTACCTGGATAGCCTAATTGACTCAGCTGGGTGGTTGGAGTGGGACGGAAACTTTGCATTGGACACTTTGTATTATGGAGAGTATATGAACACAGGCCCCGGGTCATCGACTGCAAATAGGGTTACATGGGCGGGTTACCATGTCATTACAAGCGCGACAGAGGCTTCGAAGTTCACCGTCGGGAAATTAATCCCTGGCGGCACTTGGTTGCTCGCCAACGGCATGCCTTGCACCTCTGTGGGTTACGACTTGCCTTACGCCTCTTGGGGTTATGACCCGATTTACACCTCAAGGGGTCATAAACCGTCCATTGGTTTTATTGGGGGCTACAATTTTTATTCTCTATTCCAGCTCTCTCTTCTTCAT
The DNA here is from genome assembly GCA_014182735.1 of Corymbia maculata. Classification (NCBI taxonomy): domain Eukaryota; kingdom Viridiplantae; phylum Streptophyta; class Magnoliopsida; order Myrtales; family Myrtaceae; genus Corymbia; species Corymbia maculata. Next base: position 10,410,866 of record CM024686.1, read on the forward strand.
TTTTTCTTACTTCTAGCTATCTAGTCTTTTTTTTTTTTGCCAGAAAATTTAATCTACTTTTTTGTCGGTTCTACTTTACTCCTAATATAGTTGAAAGTGTCATTTTTCCGCTATTTTTTTGCTATAAGGAAGTAATTTTATTGCTTACTAAATACATTTGTAATTATTTAAAAACTCCCAAATCAAAGAATGAATAAATTTATAAGACCATTCACTTTTGATTTTTGGCTTCGATTTTCATTTTAACCAGTAGCCTATCTTAATATCGTGAACGAATCTAACTTCTCTCAAACGAATGACATATGTTCTTGCCGAACATGATCAGACCTTCTACATTGTAGCATACAGTGGATGCGAAGTAGCTAATGACAAATCGTTGTTTCCTGCTTTTGTTCCTCAACTCCTTCCAAGCACTTGAAACTGACAAAGTAGTTCTCCATATACAGCAGGGTGCTCAAGATCGCTTTGTGAGGCCTGCTTGGCATATCGGCTTAAGATAGACTACAGGTGAGAGAACGTTGAACAGTCTAGCTAACTAGCAATTCTAGGATTCAATCCTTCTTGGTTAAGCTTCAATAGTTTCCGAAAAAGATTTCCGAAAACCAGCAGAAATCCCATATTCGACAGGATGGAGTACCTGAGTTGAAGACTGCAAGTTCAAAAGATTTTTTCGCTTCACTAGCTCCCTATACTGCGCATACTGCACTATATAGCTCCGTTTTTCTGAGAATTCAACTTCGTATTGGATGAGGCGTGAAACTGATTTTAGATGAGCAAGCTAATGCGGAACGTAGAAGCAATGTTCTTTCTCCAGGATAAACAACATAAAAAAAAAAAAAAAAACATTAGCAACATAGAGGAGAGTTGGTGCAACTGTTCACCTCAAGAGTAGTAACTAGATATTGTCTGATAGAAGCTAAGTTGGACTGCATTGATCGAAAGCAGTCGAACCTAAGCTCTCGGCATAACTGGATGTCTGAAATGTCTTCCTTCTACCTGATGTGCTGGAAAAATATGGATTTGAAGCAACCAAACAATCAAGTCAGACTTTGAGGTGTGACATTACTTTCTTTAAAGATTTGTTTGCCCCACAATATTGTTAATGGTCATCGGTATATTTCCTCTAGGATACAAATACTAGATAGCAATTTTAGTATTTCTCCAAGGCCTCTCTAGGGAAACAATCGGAAACAATGGATGTATATTTTTCGAAAGAAAATGAAAATTGGAAGAAGAAGATTATGATTGAAAAGACATGTTTAGTAATTACTAGCAAAAAAATAAGAAGTTATATCTGAAGAGACACAACCTTCTAAGGACTAAGAAGTTATGTCTGAATAAGTACAAACTTTGAGAAAACCGTTAGAAGAAATAATAAAATTCAGAATTAAATAGATAAAAAATAAAAATAACCATAATTCCTTCATTAACAATCGTGTTGTTTCAATAAGACACCATGGTTAATTTTTATAAAGATAAATTCGAATTTTTTAATAAATGAAAATTAATGATCGATTGTTAGTGCTAAATCTCCTCCACATGCATACTTACATATTTTTAATGTGGGATAAGGCACCTCTTGATTTGTTTTACAAACAAACTACCAACAATCCCCCACTTTGTTTGTAAAACAAAAACAGCATAAAACGTTAAAAATATACAGCCAAAATTTCCATGAGATTAATATACCTACAAAAAGGTCTATTTCAAGTTAAATCTTTATTTAGTGCAAGTGTATCAAAACTCTATCAAAGTGACAAGTAACTTGGCTTGAAACTTGTACTTTTAAATAATAGAATTGGACATACTACATATATACTAATCTCTTATTTCATCGAGTATTTCAATATTACTCCACACTATTATGGCCTTGTGCTTGATCCCATTTCATAAGCTCTCTAGAAAACAACTATAATTTTCATAACAAGCAACATCACTTCCAAGCTCATATAAGTGAAGTATCTACCATGTGTTTATGTTACTACCAACACATTACAAATGTGTATTATACTTCATTAAGAATTCAATTCAACCTACAAAATATAATAGATGATACTGATTTATTATATCAAGGCTACGTTAGTATCAAACAATCACATTCAATAACTTATTTTTATCAATTAAATATTGTAACTAGTGATATTCTAGAAAAATGTTGAGTTACTATTACTAATGATTTTAAAGGGTTTTAGCCCCATTTCTTGTAAGGTCATATTTAACATGTCTCTTGATAAAGTTTTTATAAAAGGATTGGCTAAATTCTTGCTTGACCTTACCAAGACAATTATTATAGTATCATCTTTAATCAATTGTCTCACCTACTCATGTGTTAGGCTAAGATGTCCAAACTTACCATTATAAGTGCTATTATAAGCTCTTGCCAAAATAGCTTGACTATCACAATAGATAAAAATATGAGGCATAGGACTAGGACATAATTTGATATCCAACAACAAATCCCTACTCCATTTAGCCTCTTTTTTAGTTGCTACTAAAGCAATAAGTTAAGATTCCATTGTTGAGTGAGTTATGCACATTTGTTTCTTGCTCACCCAAAAAAAAACACATTCACCTAATGTGAAAATTCATCTAGAAGTGGATTGTTTATCTCTCACACTTGTAATCCAATTAGCATCAGTGTATACTCCTAATACACTTGAATAATTCTTATAAAACAATCCTAAATTTTTAGTCCTCTTAAGATAACCAAAATTCCGGTAATAACTTTACAATATTCTATACTTGGATTACAAATAGATGTACTTAACTTACACAGAGAATAAAAATATCGAGTCTAGTATAGTACATTGCATATATTCCCTATAACACTCACATTAAAGACCCATCTACCATAAATTAAATGGATTATTCATTTCTTAGAATCTAAGAAATTGAAATTTGTTCAATATCTTTTCCACATGATCACTTTGGCTCAAAGAATAATCTCCACTATATTTTTAATTTTAATACCCAAGAAAGTATCTACTTTACCAAATCTTTCCTTTTATAAATGAAATTAGATACTTCTTAGTCTCAATAAATCCAATTATAGTACTTCCAAAGTCCCCTTCGGATACCCCCACTTCAATAATATTTCTAGAGGCATCCAATTGAAACTATGCATCATCAAATTTTCATGATCAATTAAATAAATATACCAAATAAAGAAAAAACAGTGGAATCGCTATGATGCCTCTCTAACTTCTAGACATAATTAGAGGTGTCAAAATGGGTCATAAACTCATATTATGACTCACTTTTAGTTAAATTGATCAAATATGAGTCAAGTAAAAGTTAAATGTGGGTCAAATATGGGTCAAGTGCAAGTTAAATATTGGTCAAATATGAGTCAAGTGAAAGTTAAATATGGGTCAAATATGAGTTTAATGAGTTATTAAGTAGACCCATCATCTCTTTCATTCCATTCCCATCCTCTATACGTTCTCGACTTATGTTGTCAATCCCACCATCACACCGTCGTCGCCATTGCCGATCTCTAGCTTGTTGTCGCCTGCTGAAGCTCCGCTTAGATATAGCTAGGCGAGCCACAATAGAACTTGGGCTGGCGAGCCCAAAACTCATTGGTCGAAAGCTTAGCCTAGATCTAGACAGGCGAGCTGCAAGGTCGCTAGCCTTGGCCAAGCTATGGCTCGCTCGAATCTAGGTAGGCAAGCGCCGAACTCGCTAGCCGCAATAGAACTCGTGACTCGCTAGATCCGAGCGAGCTCGAGCTTGACCACTGCTAGCGACCTCAGTGAAGCCTAGATCAACCAAACCTCGAGTTCATCGACCTTAGTCAAGTTCAGGCTTGCTGGCCTACATCTTGACCAGTCGCCATCGGGCGACACCAACAAAGGAAAAAGGGGAAGAAGAAGGAGGAAGAAAGAAAAGAGAAAAGAAAGGGAAATAAAAAGAAACATAAAAAGAAAGAAAAAATAAATTCAATTCAATTCAATTTTTTAAAAATAATTAAAAAATCAATTTTAAAAAAAATTATTTTCCAAAAACTATTTCAACTTAGAGGTATCCACATTTTTTTTATTTACTAATTTTTTATTATTTAATTTACTTTATAAATTTGATGTGAAATTTTTATTTAAATAATTTATATGTGAAAAGTTTAAAGTTGACTAAATAAGTGGGAGTGAACTTTCTTAAATTAAGTTAAATAATAATATATGTTGGTAATATAGGTCGGATATGGGTCGGGTATGAATCGGGTCGAGTATGAGTTATCAAATTTACATTATATGAAAATGGGTTAAAATGAGTTAAATGGGTCAATATAGGTCGGACCATTTTTTACCCGACCCAACCCACCCATTTGATATCCCTAGACATAATAAAATCATACAAGTCAAAATTTATGTTGCCTTATTAACCTCAAAGGAAGAGTGAGCGTGTAATTTTTTCAATAGCTTCACCAAGACAACCCAAAGCTTGAACAAAAGATTGCCCTATAATAACGATGACTCATCATCTCAACAGGAGCTTTTGATCGTGTGCATCCAAATTCGTCTACAACAAAAACAAAAGAATGTATCCGAATATTGGCCTCAAGACAAGCCAACGCTTGAACAAAAACCAAAAAAGTCATAATTTCTCGAATGCAGAACTAAAAAGGATGCGCTTCCAGCAATTAGAACCAATTCAAGGCAAATTAGTAGAGATAAAAGGTCGGCATGAAACTAACACCTCATTTTACCATGCCAATCCAGCAGGACAACAATCCCATATACCAAATGGACCAAACGTGTAGAATCAATAAAGATCACTGGTTATGGCAATGGGACAACGAAAAGAATCAGAATAACATGAAAAGAAGTATTAACCATTTTGCATGCAAGACTGCATCATTTCACCATAACAGGGAGTGAACGTAGACATCCTAAATTGCCCCGGGTTGACCAACACTTCATAATTTTATTAGTTAAGATGTTCTTCACTGATCACGGAACTATGTCAAATCTATTGCATGAACTATCAATGAATTCTCATTTGGAAACCGCAATGACCATAGGCACTCTCATAAACCAATGGATTTATGAGTTCACAAGACCATAAGAAGACATTTGTTCAACCTTTGTAGCTTCTCGACATACATGACAATCTAAATGAGAAATCAACATTTATGCAGAGTTCCTTCTTTTCTACTCAACCGATTGTAACATAAAATGAAAGTCAGAACAGAGAAACTGAGAGGCACTGTCACACCCCGACCCTCGAGTACACGACAATCCTCTTTCTCCATTTATGGTCATTTGAATGCGACGTCTCAGGACGCGTTGCCGACCATTATTTTTATCTTTCCATTAAACACATGTGGAAGCAATAAATAATCCCCGTACCATATAACAATCGGGATAGTCAAGAAAGTCAATCAGAAAACACCATTAACAGTATAGCTTTATTTATCTAATTATTAACCCTAGGAAGTTTATAAGTACAAGCCCTTACCCCGGGCATCTCCCTATCGAGCCAATGACACCAACAAGGTTAGGGTTAATCTATTTCTTCCAACCAAGGCTACGAATCGCAACACATGTCGATTCTTCATCCAACGGACCTAAAAATGGTTATACAATAACTAATGAGATAAAATCTCATAAAGTTCGGGCGCTAAGCCTCAATTAGGGCACCAATCCACCTCAGGGGTACTTAACAGGCATGGCTCTCATAATGACATTCAATAGTTAACCATCCAATCACAAACCAAATCACAAATAGCCTTACCTCGCGGCTACACCTACCCTACACGATAATAACCACACGTGCCAAATATAGGGCAAACATATAATTGCATAATCAGAACACAATAGATGTTGCATACAACAATTAAGCATGTTCTAATCATTACGACCCCTCAGGTCACGGTACAACCCAAAGGTTGGTGGTCTACCGGATATAACCGAGCATTGTGTACCTAACAGACACGTTCCTCATGAGAACAAATGACAATCAAATCGTTTTCACATACCATGCACGGTACACAATACACGTGTACAGGCTACCACATAGTCAGAACACAACACATGCATTTCATGCACCTAACAGTTAGGCATGTTCCAATTATGCACCTACTCACGTAAATGAGCATCAAGGCACAATCACCTCTGCCTCCCCATGTAAACACACCTCAGGGTTCTACCATTTCCCCATGTAAACACACCTCATGGCACAATCTCATCTACCTCCCCATGTAAACACACCTCAGGGCACAATCACTCTACCTCCCTATGTAAACACACATCAGAGCTCTACCTTTTCCTCGCGTAAACACGTATCAGGGCACAATCACTCTGCCTCCACGTGTAAACACACCTTAGGGCTCTACCTTTTCCACGCGTAAACACGCATCAAGGCACGGTCTCTGCCTCCCCGTGTAAACACACCTCAAGGCTCTACATTTTCCTCGCGTAAACACGTATTAGGGCATAATCACTTTGCCTCCCCGAGTAAACACACCTCAGGGCTCTACCTTTTTCCAGCGTAAACACGCATCAAGACACGATCTCTTCTATATCCCCATGTAAACACACCTCAGGGCACAAGTGAACTCATAAGCACACATCATAATCCATACAAGACATGCATGAGGTCCACATATGAAGCAATAAGTATTCCACATATTATCCATAAATCACCACATTGCGATAATCCAATAATCAACCAGTTCTATAAGGAAATACCACATAACTCCCGGAATAAACGTGCTTCAATCAATGAGGCACAAATAAGCAATTAGCAAATCAACCAATTATTACCTCAAACAATATTTGTCTCACGATAATACGACGACCGATAATTCCCATAAATCACTAATTACCACAATTACTTATCGAAAAGTAATTAATCCAAACTCAGGGAATTATCCCAATCAACCATCACTAAGCACAACAATTACCAACAATGTAATTTATTATCATCAAAATAATAATAAAACAATATTATATTAATTTCGGAATAAATTAATATAAATAATACAATAATCACATAATTAGCATAAATCACCATTAAGCTCTAATTAACCACCACTAACCCAATTAACTAAATAACCATCACTAATCACCTAATTCTGATTAATCCTAACTAAACTAACCCTAAACGAGATTAACACACTAAACAAGGGTTTAGAGCCGAAACTTACCGTTTAACGACGGCGAAGGCGCGATTGCGACGAGGATGACGAGGCGATTGCACGGGTGCCTTCAGGGTGTCGGGACGAACGACGAGGTGGCCAGATCTTGGCCGGAGGCCCGCTGTCTGTGCGGCCAAGGGGGAAACCGGGGAAAGAGAAGGCATCCAGCAGTGCGGGGCCGGCTGGGGGCGGCTCTCCGGTCGGCTGGGGGTGGCGGACGACGGCCTAGGTGGCAGCCAACGGCGGCCGGAGGCTGGAACAGTGGCGACGGTCGCTGGTTCGGTTGCATCAGCACCGCGAGAGAGAAACAAGCCCGGCGAGGAGGACAGCGGTTGGCTTGGACAGGGACGGGCGGTCGACGGCGGCCTTCGGTGCTAGCCGACGTGACTGCCACAGCGGAGAGGAGAACAGGCGAGCGGCGGCGACGAAGCCCGACTCGGAACTAGTGAGAGAAGGACACCGGAGAGGGGAGGAGGAGTTGGCGTCGGGGTGGCTCAGTCGCGGCTCACGGCGGTGCTAGGCAGACGGCCGACGACTGGAGGAGCAGCAACAGTTGCAGCGGTGAACGGAGGGGAGGAGAGAAAGGCCGGAGCTGGCAGCGGCTGGTTCGAGCTCGGGATCGGCGGACGGCGGCCGACTGGCGGTCCGGCGGCAAGCAGGGGTGGTGGCGGAGCTGCGGTGGCGACGGCGGTGGCGGAACAGCAGCACAGCGGCGGCGGCGGCGGCGGCGGCAGTCGCCGGAGGATGAAGAAGCAGAACCGAAGAAGAAGAAGGAGGAGGAGAGAAGCAGCAACGTCGACGCAGGTAAGGAGAGAGAGAGAGATGGTTTGAAAAGTCAAACCTGCAGAAGAGAGAGAGAAAAAGGACAACAAGTGGGGGGAAAAGAAAGTAGGCAGCAGGGACAGAAAAGAAAGGGGGAAGGGAGTGGGAGAGAGGAGAGAGAAAAGGAAGAGAGAGGGGTACGCACGTGGGAGAGAGATAAGACAAAAAGGAAAAACAGTGGGGTCTCGGGTCCGAAATTAGCTCGGCGGTCCTATGTCCTACGTCTACGAGAACCCGAAAAGTTAGAAAATAACGAGGCCAAAGTCGTGACGTCTGAAAAGTCCAATATCCAATTTTGGATAGAAATTATAGCCAAGTCAATCAATCGCAACTCTAGTGTGTCTTGAACTAACGGATGGCTTTTTTAAGAATCGCGCGTCCGCGAAGTCTTTAGTAGCATCTCTCCTTCGGTTAGTAGCTCATAAGTGATCAGTTCAAAGCGAGATCGACTAGCAATGCATTGATGACTACGCACTCATAAAATCCACCACGGGTCGGAAAATCCAGAACGTCATAGGCACATTGTGATGGGGAAGAGAAGAGGAAGAAGATGACGATCCAGGATTCCTGGACAACATCACAAACCGCTTGATCATGAGCCACCACGATCTAACTCCATTGATGTATAAATAAATTCTTAAAATTGTTAAAAAATATATAGGTTTGAATCAATGAAACAATCAAATCAAACATTGAGGCGTTATATTACTTTATTTAAAGATTTATTTGTCTCACGATATTGCTAATGGTCACTGATAAATTTTCTCTATGATACAACAAAATCTCGATTAAGAATACTAGGTAATAATTCTAGTATTTCTCTAAGGAAACAATAGCTGTATATTCTTTCGAAAGAAAGAAAAAAATTGGAAGAAGAAGATTATGATTGAAAAGACATAGTCAATAATTAATAGTAAAAACAAAAAGCTATATTTGAAGAGACACAACCTTCCAAAGACAAAGAAGATATGTCTAAACAGATACAACCTCTGAGATAACCATTGAAATAATTACTAAAATTTAGAATTAAATAAATAAAAAATAAAATAATCATAACTCTTTCGTGAACAGTCGCATTGTTTTAATAGGACACTATGGTTAATTTTTATAAAATAAATTCGAATTTTTTAATAAATAATAATTAATGATTGTTGTTAGTGTCAAATATTGTCTACATGCATACTCATATCTTTACAATGTGGAATAAAACACCTCTTAGTTTGTTTTACAAACAAACTACCAACATAAATAATATCTACCAACCCATAATAGCATAAAGAAGCTCAACCGTAGTCACTGACAACTGAGTGCCAAAGTGTGCAACTTGTCGTTTGAGACAGAGAACCGAAGAGATGATGCTCAAACCATTACCACCAACAGAACAAAAAATCAAACTAATAGCTAATAAAGTTGGATGTAGGAGTGCATTAAACCTTCTGATAATGGATGAATTTGAAGCATGGAGAAGTACCTCCAAAGTGAAAGGGCAAAACAGATCCATTGATCTTGTCCCTAAACAATTGGACGACTCGAATTCATAGATCTCTTGCTAACTATAGCTGTACATTGGACTTTAGCTGCAGTTGCTTTAAGGAAGTTACATAGGAAGGTAGAAGCAGAGGATGTTGAAGCGCCACTGTTCTGCACCTTCTGATGCAGGTTCGATTTGCAGAATAAAAATGGACATGGAGCCATTTATTTGATGAATTGTCTTGCTGATAAAGCAGGAGATAGGAGTGGATCACATCTCCTTAGATAATGATTGCCTAAAGAAGTTGAAGGAACTTAAAAGAAAGATTTACACGTTACAGAGAAATGTATGTACAAGATACCAGGAAAAAAAGCTCGAGAAGCATACAAAATCTAAGGCCCAAGTGTGCAGACATTCACCATTTTTGAGTTGCCTAGAGTGACAGCAGTCAAATTGATTGTTCAAATGTGTTGGAAGACCGTGAAATGATCTTCAGGTGCCTCCAAACTAATGCTAAATCTTCTCCTTTAAGGAAAATTTTGTAAAGTAAAATTTCATCGACATTTACAGGAACAAACAAGTCTCATCAGAAGACCATAGGCAGTAGAAAAAGAGTGACACAACCCGTGTTCAGCATATGATCAATGCCAACCTCTCAAATTTGTTGTCCTGGCAATGGCTGCATGATTTGCCTTCGGGTGTCTCAAATCTTTCGCATTGTCAGTTGGAATTTGCTTCTTGGTTGGAGACAGCGAATAGCGAGCTAGGCTAAGTGAAATTCTGTATCAGGAAGAGAAGATGTATTCGAGTCGAAATCCATCTTTGAGTCAAGTTCTAGCATATCGGATATCCGTTTCCTGACCTGTGCTCATCAAGAGGCATCTCAACTAGGAGAACGCCAAAGTCATACATTTCTTTCAAGTGTGCCGTCCCTGTTCCATGAATCATGTAAAAACGTGCTTTCATCAAAACAAACAAGCTAAAGTTGAAAGATTTGCCAGCATTGATGTACAATGCAAACATTGATGATCGATGACAAAGAAGAGCTTGAACAGATAATCAAGAAATTAGCCAGCTACATGTTCCATCAGAATCATCGAGAGCTAGGCTTTGCGCTGTGATTTGCACATCAAAACGAAAGCCCAGTATCTTGACTTTACAGCGCTGTACAGAGGGTGAACTCGCTGCATTTCAGTTGATAAACCTAGTGGGATTGTAAATTATACAGCTCTCAATTTGTGCCAACATCTTATCCTACCATATCCTGTTTACAGAGTTAAAGAGACTTCCATAATTTAAATGGGTTTTGAAACTTCTCCATTCTTCCACGATCTGCTGATAATCTCAATAGAAAGGAAGGGTAGGGACTTAGATACGGCCAAGACACAGAAAAAAAGTAACTCGTAAGGGAAAGACTCAACCAAAATGTCGAATGAAACCACAAAATGAGGACCAAAAGAAGAAATAAAGATCGGGCATATTCAGACTTCTTTTCCCTCAGAAGACGCTCTATATGCATGCATGAAAAGGCATTGAGTCCATTTCCGCTTGCAAACTTACTATAAAAGTAAAGAAATTGACAGAATAGAAGGCTATATATATGTGTGTGTGTGTGTGTGTATTCACATTGTCAGTTTCGCTTAAATTTATTCTCTTCAATTGGACAAGTTGCTAAAAACAATTTGAAGCCTCTTTCTTATTTCGGTAGAAGCAAGTAATTCTTTGAATGTCATATAAAAGCGACTAATCTAACTCCAAGCTGAGTTAACGTCACTTCAAGTTTAAACCAACTCATCTGAATCAGCTTTTGTGTATCACAAGCCAATTTTTCAGACATCCTTCCCACCATAACAAGATGGTTCTGTCTGTTCTCATCAAGAGGCAAGCCTGATAGTATCTCGACCAAGAGAACACCAAAGTCACTTACATTTTTCTTCGAGAGTGCCGTCCCTGTTCCATCAACCAGGTAAAAATGTGTTTTCATCGAAACAAACAAGCTAAAGTTGAAGACATGCCAACATGAATGTACAATGCAAACATTGATGATCGATGACCATGAAGAGCTTGAACAGGTTATCGAGAAATTAGGCAGCTACATGAACTAGGCCTTTGCTGCGATTCCCACATTAAAAGGAAAGGCCAATATCTTTGCTTTATGGTGCTGTACATAATGTTATTTCCTTGAAGACTCATTTATGTGTGATGATTGCTGCACTACACCATAAGAAAACTCTGGCTTCTCTGTGTCGTGCTGTGACTTTAATGGCTTCTACACTGTGTTATAAAAATGACACATGCACATTGATCAAATAAGACCGTTGAGTGCCAATTCTTAGTGTGAAATAGCTGGTCGGGCAAACTGCCGTATTCTAAATCATAGTCTTTCTAGAGTTCGAAAACCAGGAGTATCTCTGCAATGGCTGAGCATTATCCCTCAAATTTGGCAAGATTAGGATGAGATAGCTGACGGATCTTCTGAACTTATGCCACATTTTCTGTTGACCAGCATTCAACGAGGAAAATTAGGGGTACGCACAGATAAGCATAAACAATCCATCGAAGATCACGTGGTAGCTTAGCACTTATCGGATTACAATCCTGGACGTCTATTCGAAAGAAAAATAAAACAAGAAACAGTTTCGACGACCGAGCCAGCTGCACTAGGCAATGGAGATGCAGCCAGTACAGTCTTCACCAATAAAGATAAATTCGAATCGACCGAGTCTAGTTCAAGCTAATGAGTCTAGGAGATCGTGGCCATTATAAATTGCCCCACAGAAAGTCGTAGTGGAACTACTTGGTAGTGCTTTCTCTTTAATCTTTGCATGAAGGTTACTTCTAGCGTGCAGAGTGACCATCCAGGCTATTCTTCAGCAAATATCGAACCGGCATAGTGCTTCTCGGACGACTTACTCACCTAGGCCGCCCTGCAAGTGACTTCGTCAATTTTGAAAATCCGTCTGCCGCCCCCTGATCTTCGGCCTCGAAGATTCCAGTTGCAGTCTTCGGCTCTTTGTATTTGAAAAGTCTCTCTCTTTCGGTAGAAATTTCGGTTAACACAACTGGCAACAGATGTCACGGTCCAATTCCACGTGTTTGGTGTCCGGTAAATTTTTTAAGGAATGAATCTCGTGATTAACACGGTTTCCAAGCAGAGATGGACGTTGTGATGTAGCAATATGGTTCCGATGGTAATTGATGTATAATGGATCGTATGTTTGCAATTATATCAGAACACCAAAAAGATGAAATTGTTAGAGGAAATAAAAAGAGGAATACTAATGGATACTAGAGATTTATGTGATTCATTCCAAGTGTCGGAACTTATGTCTACAAGAAGAGATGAGACAAAGACACAAGCTCCCACTTACTTTCCTTAAATCCCTCTTACCGTCCTCAATTTTAGCTGAACAAGGGAGCTCATAGCATTGTTGAATGAGAACAGCAAGATGTGTTTCCACAATGAGAGTCACAAAAGTCCAAGATAAAGAGAACAACTCTGTCCATTTCACGTGAGTTGGTAAAATTATTCTAATGAAAAAGCCCAAGTACTTTGGGATTGCTTTCTTCATAGAGTTGGTAAAATAATTTTGACCAACTTGGACACTTCCGCAACCATTCGAATATCATGAACCGATCTACATCCTAGGTCGAATTTTATACTTGCGCTTAGACTTAAACATATATTTTAGTAACAGCTTTCATGATTTGGTCCAGAGAAAGATATTGGGAATGAAGACAACATTATTGATGTGGGATATCTAAATTAAGGGGGAGCAAACCCAGTATCAAGCTTACTCATGAAATAGAGATTGTTGAGATATAAATGTAAGTAAATACCCCACATCGAAGAATTTGTGTAATATGGAGCAGTTAATATATTATAATAAGATAACAAATCTCAAATATCTCATCATGTTCTCATTTCTATATGTTTATTTACATCCATTTTTTGTGTCCTATAAAAAATTTTAAAAAAAGCTACATGCACAATTAGTCACAAGTAAAGTGGAAAAGGGATTTGAGAAATTTTTGTATATTTCAATGTATATATTAATAAAGAATACATCGGCCTATTTATAAGCTTTATTAGATAAATATTTTAAAATAATATCTCAATCAAGATATGTACAATCAAATAGAGATATACATGCAATATTTGTGCAATCTTGAGAGATACTAATAATCAATATAAATATCTTAATAATCCCTAATGTAGGAAAATATTTTAGACAAATTCCTAATTATCTCAAACATAATTAATCCAAATGGGTTTTCATCAAAAGTTGACGATCCTTCTCATTTAGCCCTTTTACTATCTCAAACCATTTCTAGCTATTCCTTTAGGGACGTGATATTATGTGTAGCAAAATGTCATACCCACAACCCTAAGCAAACCCCACTCAAGCAATTATCCTAAGGCCTCGAAGAAATTGCCCTCAAGATAGCTGAGGTCACCCAAACCAAAACGTAATCACTAGGCTTCGGGTGCCACAATGAGCGTGAGAAGGCCAATTGCCTCAAGAGTTATGAACACACGGTATTCCAATTGAATTGGACTACCCATCACTAGTGAACTTAGGATGACACACAGATATGGCTTAGCACCACCCTGACAAACCCCAAGACCTATCAAGCTAAGCTCATTGAGGTCCATATCTTAGACAAGGTGTTGCCTATCATATAATGTTTCCAAGCGGATGAGCAGCACTCTCTAATAACTATTGCCCTATGCAATGCCAAACTACACTGACTTTTTGGCTTGGGTGAGGCCTAGCGATCAGAAGCTGTTGTGATCTTGGTCCACAGTGTCTATGGCCAATATCATGGTGGGCCAAGATGGTTTAGAGAACTACAAGATGATTATCGAAGCTGTAGCTGCAGCATCAAAGCGGTCCAACACAGCAAGGTACATAATCTGTAGTAAGGCCAAAATAGAAGAGAATATTGAAGTTTGATCAAATTTGGGAAATATTGTGTTCGTGGGTGATGGTATTGTAATGGCCGTAATTACTGGAAGAAAATGGCCAAATTTAGATCCAGCGAAGAGTCGACTCAATGACCTATTCAAAGACCATACCATGTTTCCGGTGACTAGATTTTTAAAGTAGTCAAGAAAGTCCAACGTCTGATTTATTTATTTATTTTTATATTGGAGGGGTACTCAAGATGGAAAGATAGAGCAGCTTAATTTCCGAGAATTATTCTATGGCTTCGAAACTTAATTCAACCTAATTAGTTGATCTTAAAGAGTTCCGTGTGTTGACAAATTCTCCACATAGGATTCCTCAAACATTAGAACAACAAGAATATCTATCAGACAGAGACTTGCTTGAAGCTCGTTAATCACGTGATCGACCCCATCCCTAGAAAATTTGGGGCGGCTCTAATGCTTAGTCAAAAGAGCACTGACTTTTCGTCGCTATTAGCTTCACTAAATCGACCCCATCCCTAGAAATTCGGGCGGCTCTAATGCTTAGTCAAAAAGAGCACCGACTTTTCGTCGCTATTAGCATCACTAAACCCAGCAGCATTCTTACGTCACCCTGCACAGGATCATAACCTAGGACGAATTTCAGGACATAAAAAAAGTCGACCTAGGTACACCAACTTGGATGTGGATGTCTTTGCCCATGACACCATGACAAGTGCATCATATAATCCAAGGTATAATAGCCTTTGGATTGCTTTTTGAAGAAAGCAATGATGCTGATTTTACGAATGGTTCGACTGTTTCGGTTCATACAATTATTATGTGAAGTGGGTCAAGAACAGGAACGCAAGAATTAGATAATATGGTTGTATTTCTAATATGAGATAGCAAATCAGAGAGGTCCATGTTTAATTTGCAATATTAACTATACAAGTAGACATACGCGCACCAATAATCTCACTCATTTTGTGTTTCAACTATTGTCTGTGACGGATCACTCTCTGTAACACTGCCAACACATCAAATCACCAAGCAATTGCTCTACATTCACTTCCGACCTCTCGGTCTTCTATTGACGTGGCTTTGGGGTTTTCATAACACCCTTTTTTTCATTCCAAGCGATAGTTTTATAGAGACTACAACATCAATGGCATCATTGACTTCTCTTCGGAAATCCTGCCATCAGTTTCCAAAACAGCAATATGTATTCAAGAAACCCTCTGAACTTCACTGATAAGGCCATACTAACCCCAATCATAATAACCGCATCTCATCCCACAACTACATAGTCACTGCAGCTCCAAACTTGTGTCGGGTCACAAATCTATGAAGACATACTTGAGAGACCTTGAAGAATATTTAAAAACTTTTTCGTGAATACCTTGATAGCCTAATTGACTTGGTCGGCTGGTTGGAGGCGGACGGTGACTTTGCCCCTAAGACTCTTTACTAGGGAGAGTATATGAACACGGCCCCGGGTCATCTACCCAACTGGGGTCCTTGGACAGGTTTCATCATCACTAGCGTGACTCATGCTTCAAAATTCACTATCAGGAACTTCATTGCCGGCAGCTCCTGGTTGTCCCACACCGGCGTGCCTTACACCTCTTCGGGTTACAAACTGTTTCATCAATCTTATTGGGGATGATACACAGGCACTCTCTAGTCCAATTCTTTCTTTTCCCCCGCTGCTTTGCTGCAAGTAATTTTAGTGCTTAATCAAAGAGCATCTCATTGTTTAAAAACTCCAAAATCAAAGAACAAAATATTTTTTACAAAACCATAAAAATCATTTCCTTTTAATTTTCAGCATCAATTTTCATTTCAACTAGTAGCCTACCTTAACATCATGAACATATCGAATTCTTTCAAGTGATCAGCATTCACGCCACTCGTCCATGGATCTGTCATCTTATCAAACTTTCAGAGCATAAACACAATTCTTCTCGATTTTCATTAATGCAATTGTTTTTTAGTAATTAAATCAAATTCATTGAATGTTGTCAATTCAATAAACAAGTTACCGGTTTACAAATTATTGAACTTCGAAGACTAGTGCACACCTTAAAGAAGAGTCGTTATTCTAGCACTGTTTTTAAGAAGTGTGTTCGTATTGCTATGTCTAGTTTAATATTTTGTAAATTTCCAGGAATCTATCTCCTTAAAATATTAGAAATATTTAATGAGCCATTAAATGTAAGAGTCCTATAATAGCGAGTCTTATAATTGTTTCTAATAAGGTAAAATAAGATGTTAGAAAAGAAAGTTATCTTCATCTCCTTCTCTTGAGTGTTATTGACCGGAGTTATTCACCTTCAAACTCTATCAATCGAAGTTTAAACTTGCTGAATTTGAGGCTTTCTCCCATCCATGTTCACCTCAAGAAGAGTGATCAGAAGAGAGATGGAAAATAAGTCGGATTGCATTGACCGAAAGCAGTCGAATGGAGGTTTCTTGGGAGTGTTCGAACGACTTTAGGGGGAAGACATAGGCTTGGCCGTCATGCCCGGCGGTGGTGGGGACGAAGTTGCAAGCGTGCACTGTTAGGAGTATCTGCAAGTATGGACTGTTCGGTAAACGAAGAAGAAGCGTGGAACTTACCCGATGGGGAATAAACCGATCTGCTGTCCCACTCAACGAAAGCTTAAGTTTCCCACGATGAGTAAACGAACAGTTCCTGGTTGAATTTATGGAGGCGGAATTGACTTTCTAGATCCCTCCTTCTCTCCTCGATCGGCGCGTAAACGTGGAGTTTTCTTGGAGTCACGAGACCCCCCCGAGTCGTTGGTGTCGATGTCCGAGCCATAAAAAATTAGGTCCTGCGCAAAAGTTTCCAGAGCATGTCTAAATGCGACGTCAATCTCTGCACGGAATGTTTCTATAATAATAATAAAAAAATCGCGAAAATCTGATGTTCCATCGAAAGGACTAACAAAAGAAGCGTAGGAACGTGCACCGATAAGATGTTATATTAGTTATATTAGTCTCCAATGCCTGCCCTCCACGAGTCTCTCTCTCTATCTCTCCTTTTTTCTACTAACCTTGTTTATGGTCTTTCCGGAGAAAAATAATGGATACCTTAAACAAGGTTAGTAGAAAAAAGGAGAGAGAGAGAGACTCGTGGAGGGCAGGCATTGGAGACTAATATAACTAAAGGTTTTAGGCACAAGCTATGAGCCAACCGATCTGATTCTCTGGAAATTTCGAAGGGAAAGTTCATTGCACCCGTTGTGACAACGACACCCCGTTGTGACAACGACACCTTCCACAACTCTTTTGGCAACCAATTGGTCATTCTATATTATTAACAAGCAGGTTCCCTGGAGGGTGGTGCAGCTGTTTGCCTCTTATTACTGTTTAGGCCTTCACGCCTACATATAGGGACAATCTAAGGCAAACGAACCAAACCCCCCCCCCAAATTCAGCATAACCAATCTCATATTCTCTTCATTTAATTCTACTTAGCAATTCAGAAAATCCATCAACATGGGTTTTCATCAAAAGTTCATAATCCTTCTCATTTTGCCTCTTTTGCCATCTCAAACCATCTCTGGCTGTTCCTCCAGCATTGTCAAATCATGGTGTGGCAAAATGCCTTACCCACAACCCTGCGAGTACTTCTTGACCCGCAACCCTAAGGAAACCCCTCTCAAGCGAAGGTCCCATTTCCTCAAGGCATCGATGCAAGTCGCCCTTGATATAGCGCAGCTCGCTCGAACCCACACGTACTCACTAGGCTCTAGGTGCCGTAATGAACGCGAGAAGGCCGCGTGGGCTGATTGCCTCAAGCTTTATGAGCACGCGGTCCACCACTTGAACCGGACCATCAATTGCCAGTGCACTCGGGACGATGTGCAAACCTGGCTTAGTGCTGCCCTGACCAACCTAGAGACCTGTAGGACTGGATTTGTCGAGCTAGGCGTCTTAGACAATGTGTTGCCCTTGATGTCGAATAATGTTTCCAAGCTGATAAGCAATACTTTGTCCGCAAACTATGTGCCCCACGCTGCCCCGAACTACACCAATGAGTTCCCAGCTTGGGTGAGGCTTGGTGACCAGAAGCTCTTACAATCTTCACCCACTCTATCTACAGCCAATATCGTGGTGGCTCAAGATGGTTCGGGGAACTACAAGATGATTAATGAAGCTATAACTGTGGCTTCAATGCGGTATGATACAACGAGATATATAATCTATATCAAGGCCGGTACGTATGAAGAGAATGTTGAAATTGGATCAAAATTGGAGAACATTGCGTTCGTGGGTGATGGTATTGGAAATACCATAATTACCGGAAGCAAAAGTATTACTGGAAGATATACTACCTCCCAGACAGCAACTGTCGGTAAGTTTATTATATAATTTATTTACAATATTATTCATTTTATACAGGATAAATATTGTTTAGGAAAATAAAATGAGGATTGTCAACTGTCAATCAAGTCTATTCATGGGCCACCAGTCTTATCTTGGTTACTCACTATGCCTTATATGATCATAGATTTGAGTATCTGCTTGACTTGTTATAATGTTGGAATGTCAAAAAATGCTAAAAATTTCTACTATGTTGCAACTTTCGATCATATTCACAGAAATATTTTGAACAACCTAATAAAACCAACAAGAATTTTTCTATTAGTTAAGCATGCCTCGATTTTCATGAAATGAAGAAGCTAAAAGTACAAACCCGAGAATAAAGGGAATTGCTCCATTTTTTCTATACTGTGGCCCCGTAAGAAGTCCCCTAGGGACGAACCAACCTTCTTTATTTTCCCAGATCAAAACAAAAGAAATATTAAAAGGGCTTCTTTTTTTGGCACACTAAGCATGTGAAAGACATTAAATAATATATATAATATTCATTATTTTAAAAAGTACATAAAATCCCACAATATCGTATTTATGTTAATGTTCAAAGGCTACTTATTTTTAAGTAGAAGAATGTATACACAGTATCTCTACATAGTTTCTATAAATACGGTGAAAACTTTATACTCCAAGTATGCATCTTGATTCATGTAGCGATTGATTGGTATCTTTTCCAAAGAAAAATTGTTTGTAAATTCGGGATTTTTATATATAAATAAAAATAAATCGAATCGGGTTTTGACTGCTGCTAAAAATAAGCCTAATAGGAGGAGGAGAATGATAAGCTTTGGCTTCAATTAAGCTGGTCGAAGATTGACCTGGATTGGGAAACGCAGTCCGTTCATATGATAAGTATATGAAGTAGGTCTAGATCATGAAATGCAAGAATTAGCGCACAAGGTTGTGCAATGCTTTGGTTCTATGAAGTAGTAAATCAAGCATTTGGAGATCCGTGTTTAGTTCGCTGAGATACTTCCCGGTTTAGATTACACGGACCGGTAGACATAACCATACTGATAATTCCTCATCCTGAGTTTCAGCTGTTGATGGTGACGGATTCATTGCTCAAGACATCACTTTCCGTAACACTGCCGGTGCAGCAAATCACCAAGCGGTTGCTTTGCGTTCCAGCTCCGACCTCTCGGTCTTTTATCGCTGTGGCTTTGAGGGTTATCAAGACACTCTTTTTGTTGATTCTAAACGACAGTTCTACAAAGAGTGTGACATATATGGCACCACTGACTTCATCTTTGGAAATGCTGCCGTCGTTTTTCATAATTGTAACATCTATGTCAGAGACCCTCCCAACAAGATTAATACCATCACTGCACAGGGTCGGACTGACCCCAAGCAGAACACCGGCATATCCATCCTCAATTGCAAAGTCACCGCTGCTTCAGACTTGATATCGGTCCAAAGCTCTGTGAAGACATACCTTGGGAGGCCGTGGAAAAAATATTCAAGAACTGCTTTCATAATGACTTACCTTGATAGCCTAATTGACAAGGCTGGATGGTTAGAGTGGCACAATGTTTCTGCCTTGGACACTCTATACTTTGGAGAGTATATGAACATGGGCCCTGGGTCATCGACCACAAATAGGGTGACATGGGCAGGTTACCATGTCATCACAAGCGCGACAGAAGCTTCGAAGTTCACCATCGGGAACTTGATCCCCAGCGGCACTTGGTTGCCAGCGGATGGCATGCCTTTCCCCTCTATGGGTTACAATGCGCCTTATGCCCCTAGGGGTTATGACATGATATACTCAAGGGGTTACAAACTGTGCATTGGTTTTGGTGGGGGCTACAATGGTTATCCTCTTTTCCAGCTCATTCTTCTTCTTCTTTCTTCTTTCTTTATTCTAGAAATCTAGTCTAGTTGAATAGCTGTTATTTTTGTTAGAAATTAAACCAAATTCATCGGTGCCAAATACTTTGACACCGAGACTATCGAGTTGCTGATGTTGATACCTTCGACACTGAAATCCCAGAGTTGATACTAAAGACTACTGGGTACCTAATTGGAAAAGAGTCATAATTGTTGCGTTATTTTTTAATAAGTCGTTTCGTATTTCTAGATGAAATGATTACTTCTTGAGATTTTTGGTGAGATATGATAAGATTTGGTGAATGTTTTGTGAGTTTCTAGAAGATTTACTTTACCGAAACACTAGCTGTATTTTTGGGGAGGATCAAAGGTCATGTAACAAGTCTATATAGGAGAGTCTTGTATCTTATTTTGTTAAGGTGAAATTTAGTGATAAGCAAAAGACCTATCCATTTCCTTTTCTCTGTGTGAGCTTAGAGCGTTTCACCTTCAAAGTTTTTATCCCGACAAATCAATATCGTTGTTGCACCCACAATGATTCGACAATTTTTTTGGCTTTTTTGGTATAAGGAAGTAATTTTATTGATTATTAAATACAATTTTAATTGTTTAAGAATCCCAAATCAAGGGATAAATAGATTTAGAACACCATTCTCTTTTGATTTTTGGCGTCGATTTTCATTTTAACAAGTAGCCTATCTTAACATTGTGAACAAGTCTAACTTCTTTCAAGCGATTGACATTCGCGCTTTCTAAATAGGATCAGGCCTTCTGCGTTGTAGCACCCGGTAAACACGAAGTAGCTAGTGACAAATAGTTGTTTCATCCTGCTTTTGTTCCTCAACTCCTTCGAAGCACTTCAAACTGACAAAGCAGTTCTCCATATTTAGCAGGATGCTCAAGATCAATGGTTAGGCCTGCTTGGCACATTAGCATAAGATGTCACCCTGAGCCTGGGCTAGAACAGCGACCACTTCTCATAGCTTTTTCCCACCTCTATCCTGGACTGGTATTGCAGCATCAAGAACACAATTCTTCTTAAAAATTCTCTGAGAGGCAACATCAAAAGTAATCCTCCTGTGCGAGACCGATGTTTTATTAATTGTAGTCGTGAGAGAACGTTGAACTGTCTAGCTAACTAGGAATTCTGGGATTGAATCCTTCTTGGTTAAGGTTCAATAGTCTCTGAAAAGGATTTCTGAAAACCGGAGGAAAATTAAACTTCAGCGTACAGAGAGACCATCTGTCCTTTTGCCTTTGGTCGTGTCGGTGAGATATGGATTCCACGAATAATTTTAGGTAGGAATCTCTTTTTCTCTAGTCATTCTGATTATTCAAAGTCAACCGATTGGTCCTAATACAATAATCGAAACGCGGGTCTCTGAAGGGTGGTGTAACTACATGCCTCTTGGACTACTATCACTTTCTATTCTTGCCCTTCACTTCTAAAGAGAAGGACCAAATCCAGGGCAAATGAACCACCCCAATTCAAGACCACGAATCTCAAATTCTCTCTTCACCTTCTCATTTCTCGTTTCAAGAAGCCAATGCCACCACTAGACTCTCGCTGCCATCGGACAAGCAACATATTGAAATCTCTTTGTCGACGGAAGCTTGGAGCTATCACAAGCACCACCACGTGCCGCCCCATCTTGGATCTATTAGGTGCTAATTTCAAAAGAAAATAGTTTTCATGGCACTATTTTCACTTGATTTGAAACTCAAGTTAACTTAGTGAGGGGATGTTAGAGATAATGGACATTTGTCTAGTATAATTTTCTATGTTAAAGATAATTATGATATTTTTATTAATTATTCACATCTCTCAAGATCTGTTTAATTTGTGATTTTGTAAGTCTGTTGAAAAATGATAAGATATATGATGCATTCCACGTGTGATCAGATCCTTTCAATGACCTAATCTCGTAAATTGTTGAATGGATGTTTTAACTAACTTAGGTTGTCCGTTGCTAATTAACCAACATCGTTTAATTAGTTAAGCATGTTCAAATAGCATTTCATCACAACAGAAGTAGATTAATACAAATAAAGCAAACAAGGTTCTCAATGAACAAAACGAAACAACCCGTAACCACCAACATACTAAAATTTAAGCCAATTCTACTATCGTTTGGCCTTCGATTTGGACCACGGACCCACACCAAGTTTACTTCTCCTTCTTTCTTTCTCGTGCGCTCTCACTTTATTTTTCTTATTGCTCTTTACGCACAACAGCCACTTCTTCCTGGTCTTTTTTGCTTTTTTGACTTTCTTCTCCTTCTTTTCTTAAATTAATGTCAGCTGGGCCCTACAAGAGGCGAACCCAATCAACAGTTCGAAAGGGCGAGCCTGCTCCCCCGCTCAAAGACAATGGCTATAGGGCAAGTTCGAGACAAGTCGAACTACAGCTTGGTCGCCTCTCAGCGTCTTCAAGCTGAGATCCTTGGAAAAACAGAACGACTTAAGAACTCACCAGAAATTATGGGAATGGGGAGAGAGGAGTCGCACGGGGAAGAGCACTGGCAAGTAGGGGTGTCAAGAACCGAATCGAAATAGAAAATCGAATCGAAACGAACTGAAATTTTGTGCATTTTTTGTTCAGTTTGGTTAACTGAAAAATAACCATTAACTTTTCGATTTGGTTCGATTCTGTTAACCGAACCAAACAGGAATTCTTAATTAAAAGTGAACAATCTCTCTTTATCATCATATTTTCTTCATTTAGATCCCAATAAGTAAAGCAAAAACAGAAAAATTGAAAAACCGTCCCGAACCAAATTGAACCGAATCACATTTTCGGTTCGGTTTGTATTCGGTTCAAAACGGTTTCAGTTTGGTTCGATTCGATATTATCCATTATCAATTCAGTTCGTTTCAGTTTTTCAAAAAAATCAAATTGAATTGAACCGTTTACACCCCTACTTACAAGAGGTTGTCGGATGGCGACAATGGAGGTGGCTGGTTGTGATGGTCGGTGGCGGTGGATGCGATAGTCGGAGTGAATGGAGGAGAGATGGACGAGAGAGGTTCTTTCTTTTTCTCCAAGACCAACCGAAGACCTCTCTCTTCTGAACGTCAAAAACCATTAAAAGAATAAGAGAGAGAGAGGCCTTTTTTTTTTTCCTTCTTTTTGAAGAAAAAAATAGAAAACCCCTCTAATTTCAATATTGGACGAGCCTGCTCCCCGGCTCCAACCAAAAATAAAAAATAAAAATTGGGGTTTTCTCATGGTGGTAACAAGTGGCAAACTCACAGTGGTGAGGATGGGCCAGCGAAGAGGCGCCACGTGACATGGGAATTTGTGGCCCTAGAGAGAAGCATGGTCGGATTTGGCCGAGTTCGGACTTGAGTCTTCGTGATCTTTCGTAATTAATGAACTAATAGAGAAAATTCGAGTGCTAGTTGTGTGTATGTATACAAATATATATATATATATATATATATATATATATATATATATATATTATGATGGTAGGTTTACGTTAGTTTTTATTTATTATCGTATTTTTAGGATAAAAAGACGGCCGTGTCGTTAATCTTATGATGAATCAATGCACAATGCACAAAAAGCTCCTCATCTTATAATGACTTTACTTTAAGGAATCCTAGAGAGAGACTTAGGAAAGATTTAAACTTGTAATGATGCACAAAAAGCTCCCCATCTCATGATTTCATCTAGAAAATCATGTCCATCATTGCAATGTTTTGTACTTAGTCAAAAGATCATGCTAACAAATAAAACATAATAATGGGTTCTCATGAAATGTTCATGTCCCTTTTGTACTTCCATCATCTCGGTGAGATATGGAAATGCCGCAAATGATATTAGTCAATAAAAAAGAGGGAGACTCACGCACAGAAATTTCCCATGACATTCTCCTTGACTCTAGTCATTCTCATAATTCTAGGTCAATTGATTTTTTTTAGTAAATCACATACTTTATTTCTATTTTAACTCTTACTCTCAAACATTTGCTCTATCTCCTTGTAAGATACAAGAGTCGAAATCCATACCTCAAGCTAAATCATCCCACCTCAACCTCCTAAGAAGGTGGGGATTTAACTCCCTAACTCTTCCTTTTCATGTGAAATAGGTGGCTATTAGAGCAAATTCCAATTATTAAAGTCAACTGATTGGTCATAGTAAAATAATGAGAACGTGGGTTCCTCGAAAGGTAAGGCAACCGCATGCCTCCTATACTATTATCACTTTCTATTCTTGCCCTTCACTCCAAGGCAAATGGACCTCCCCAATTTAAGATCACCAACCTCAAATTCTCTCTTTCACATTTCATCTCTCTTTAATTACTTTCATCCACTCATACTTTTGACCATTCATAACGCTCGAGTTAGCAAAACAAAAAAATCAATTGATAATGGGTGTTCATCAAAAGTTCATGATCCTTCCCTTTTGCCTCTCTTGCTATCTCAAAGCATTTCCAGCTATTCCACTAGAGATGTGAAATCATGGTGTAGCCAAATGCCTCACCCACAACCATGTGAGCACTTCTTAACCCGTAGCCCTAACCAGAGCCCTCTCAAGCGAAATTCCATTTCCTCAAGGCCTCGATGCAAGTTACTCTTGAGAGAGCCCAATTCACACGAACCAATGCTTACTTGCTGGGCCCCAAATGTTGCAACGAGCGTGAGAAGGCCGCGTGGGCCGACTACCTCTAGCATTACGAGCACACGGTCCTTAACATCGTGAACAAATCAAAGAACAAAAGAAATTTACAAAACCATAAAAGTCATTTTCTCTTAATTTTCGGCATCAATTTCCATTTCAACTAGTAGCCTACCTTAACATCGTGAACAAATCGAATTCTTTCAAGTGATTGGCATTCACACCACTCGTCCATGGATCGTCGATTTACCAAACTTTCAGAAAATGATCGCGCCTTCTGCATTGTGCCGCCCGGTAAGCCTAAAGGAGCCTACAACAATCCCCGTTTCATGCTTTTGCTCCTCACAACTCCTTCCAAGCACTTAAATTGACAAACTGGTTCTCCGTTTTCAACAGGTACTGAATATCAACAGTCTGACCTGATTGGCATATCACTTTCTTCTTTATTTTCATTAATGCAACTGTTTGTTATTAATTAAACCAAATTCGTTAAAAGTTGTCGATTCATTAAACAAGTTACTGATCTATGAGATAACTGTTTGACTTCCAAGACTGGTGCATCCGTTGAAGAGGAGTCTTTATTCTAGTATTGCTTTTAAGAAGCCTATTCACATCTCTATGTCTAGTTTAATATTCTGTAAATTCCCAAGAATCTATCTCCTTAGAATGTTACAAATATTTGATGAGTCATTAAATGGAAGTCACGTATCAAGCCTATAAAAGGCAAGTCTTGTAATTGTTTCCAATAAGGTAAAATAAAGTATTAGAAAGGAAAGGCATCTTTGTCTCCTTATCTTGAGTGTTTTCGATCAGAGTTATTCAACTTCAAACTCTGCTGATCGGGTTTAAACTTGCTGAATTCGAGGCTTTTTCCCATCAATGTTCACCTCAAGAAGAGCGATCGGAAGAGATTCTGTCTAATAGAAAATAAGTCAGATTGCATTTACCGAAATCAGTCGAATGGAATTTTACTGGGAGTTTCTGAACTCTTTCCGGTGGAAGGCATAGGCTTGCCCGACGTGCTCGGCAGCGGTGGGAACAAAGTTGCAAGCGTGCACTTTCTTGGAGTGTCTGCTAGCACGGAGTGTTTGGTAAACGAAGAAGAAGCGTAGAACTTACCCGAGGAGGACGAAATCGATCTGCTGTTCCACTCAATGAAAGCTTAATTTTTCCTACGATGAGTCAACGAAGAGTTTCTAGCTGAAATTACGGAGGAGGAATTGACTTTCGGGATCCCTCCTTCCTTCGATCGGTCAAGCAAACATGTGGAGTTTTCTTGGAGTCCATGGAAGCCTCCTGTGAAGTCTCCACCTCCCCACCCGACCCGGGAGTCGTTGGAGTTAATGTTCGAGGTACCAAAAATTATGTCCTCCGCGAAAGTCTCCAGAGTCAAATTCGTCTCTGCACGGAATGAATTAACTCGTCCACATGCGTCTGTACAACGGTAATAATAATTAGAAAAACATCACTTCAATCATTGAATTTTTCCATCAAAAGAACTAACAAAAGAAGCACAGGAACGCGTGCCGGTATGATGTTCATACGCCTTTTTGCTTATGGTCGTCTTGGAGAAAAATAATGTAAATCCTAATCAAGGTTCGTTACGAAAAAAAGGAGAGACAGACTGGCGGAGGGCAGCCTTTGATGACTTAACATAGCTAAAGGTTTTAGGTACAAGCTACGAGCCATTCGATCTAAATCCCCGGAAATTTCGAAGGGACAGTTCATTGCACACGTCGTTGACACGACGTGTTCCACGCCTCTTTTTGCCAACCAATTGTTCATTCTATATTATTGAAACGCAAGTTCCCTGGAAGGTGGTGTAGCTGCTTCCCTCCTGTCACTATTATAGGCCCTCAATTCTACATAATGGGACCAATCCAAGGCAAGCGAACCGCCCCAGTTCGACATCACCAATCTCAACTTCTCTTTCATTTAATTCCACTCGGCAATACACAAATTCCATCAACATGGGTTTCCATCAAAAGTTCATCTTCCTTCTCTTTTTGCCTCTTTTGCCATCTCAAACCATCTCTAGCTACTCCTCTAGCGTTGTGAAATCATGGTGTAGCAAAATGCCTTACCCACAACCTTGTGAGTACTTCTTGACCCAAAACCATAAGGAAACCCCTCTCAAGCGAAGGTCCCATTTCCTCAAGGCCTCGATGCAAGTCGCCCTTGATGAAGCGCAGCTCGCCCGAACCCACACGTACTCGCTAGGCTCTAGGTGCCGTAATGAACGCGAGAAGGCCACGTGGGCTGACTGCCTCAAGCTCTATGAGCACGCGGTCCACCACTTGAACCAGACCATCAATTGCCAGTGCACTCGGGACGATGTGCAAACCTGGCTTAGCGCCGCCCTGACCAACCTAGAGACTTGTAGGACTGGATTTGTCGAGCTAGGTGTCTTAGACAATGTGTTGCCCTTGATGTCGAATAATGTTTCCAAGTTGATAAGCAATACTTTGTCCGCAAACTATGTGCCCTACGCTACCCCGAACTACACCAATGAGTTCCCAGCTTGGGTGAGGCTCAGTGATCGGAAGCTCTTAGATTCTTCGCCCACTCTATCTACAGCCAATATTGTGGTGGCTCAAGATAGTTCGGGCAACTACAAGATGATTAGTGAAGCTATAACTGTGGCTTCAATGCGGTCTAATACAATGAGATACATAATTTATATCAAGGCTGGTACGTATGAAGAGAATGTTGAAATTGGATCAAAATTGAAGAACATCGCGTTCGTGGGTGATGGTATTGGAAATACCATAATTACCGGAAGCAAAAGTAATGCAAGTGGATATACTACCTCCCGCATGCATAAAGAATCACGTCGGTAAGTTTATTATATAATTTATTCAAGATATTATTCATTTTGTATAGGATAAATATTGTTTAGGAAAATAAAAGGAGGATCGTCAATTGTCAGTCAAGTCTATTCATGCCACCAATCTTACCTTGGTAACTCACTATGCCTTATATGATCATAGATTTGAGTATCCGCTTGACTTGTTATTATATTGGAATGTCGAAAAATGCTAAAAATTTCTACTATGTTGCAACTTTCGATCATATTCACAGAAATATTTTGAACAACCTAATAAAAGCAACTAGAATTTTTCTATTAGTTAAGCATGCCTCGATTTTCATGAAATGAAGAAGCTAAAAGTACAAACCGGAGAATAAAGGGAATTGCTCCATTTTTTCTGTGCTGTGGCCCCGTAAGAAGTCCCCTAGGGACGAACCAACCTTCTTTATTTTCCCAGATCAAAACAAAAGAAATATTAAAAGGGCTTCTTTTTTTGGCACACTAAGCATGTGAAAGACATTAAACATATATAATAATCATTATTTTAAAATAGTACATAAAATCCCACAATATCGTATTTATGTTAATGTTCAAAGGCTACTAATTTTTAAGTAGAGGAATGTATACACAGTATCTCTACATAGTTTCTATATATACGGTGAAAACTTTATACTCCAAGTATGCATCTTGATTCATGTAGCGATTTATTGGTGCCTTTTCCAAAGAAATATTGCTTGTAAATTCGGGATTTTTATATATAAATAAAAATAAATCGAATCGGGTTTTGACTGCTGCTAAAAATAAGCCTAATAGGAGGAGGAGAATGATAAGCTTTGGCTTCAATTAAGCTGGTCGAAGATTGACCTAGATTGGGAAGCGCAGTTGGTTCATATTATAAGTATATGAAGTAGGCCTAGATCATGAAATGCAAGAATTAAAGCACAAGGTTGTTCAATTCTTTGGTTCTATGGAGTAGTAAATCAAGCATTTAGAGATCCGTGTTTAGTTTGCTGAGATTCTTCCTGGTTTAGATTACACGGACCGGTAGACATAACCATACTGATAATTCCTCACCTTGAGTTTCAGCTGTTGATGGTGACGGATTCATTGCTCAAGACATCACTTTCCGTAACACTGCCGGTGCAGCAAATCACCAAGCAGTTGCTTTGCGTTCCAGCTCCGACCTCTCGGTCTTTTATCGCTGTGGCTTTGAGGGTTACCAGGACACTCTTTTTGTTGATTCTAAACGACAGTTCTACAAAGAGTGTGACATCTATGGCACCACCGACTTCATCTTTGGAAATGCTGCCGTCGTTTTCCAAAATTGCAACATCTATGTCAGAAACCCTCCTAATAGGGTCAATACCATCACTGCACAGGGCCGAACTGACCCCAACATGAACACCGGCATCTCCATACTTAACTGCAAAGTCACCGCTGATTCAGATTTGGCATTGGTTCAAAGCTCCGTGAAGACATACCTTGGGAGACCGTGGCAAAAATATTCAAGAACTGTTTTCATGATGACTTACCTGGATAGCCTAATTGACTCGGCTGGGTGGTTGGAGTGGGACGGTGACTTTGCATTGGACACTCTGTATTATGGAGAGTATATGAACACGGGCCCGGGTCATCGACTGCAAATAGGGTCACATGGGCGGGTTACCATGTCATCACAAGCACGACAGAGGCTTCAAAGTTCACCGTTGGGAAATTAATCCCTGGCGGCACTTGGTTGCTCGCCAACGGCATGCCTTACACCTCTGTGGGTTACGACTTGCCTTACACCTCTGGGGATTATGACCCGATTTTCACCTCCAGGGGTCATAAACCGTTCATTGGTTTTATTGGGGGCTACAATGTTTATTCTCTATTCCAGCTCTCTCTTCTTCCTTTTCTCTTTCTTCTAGCTATCTAGTCTTTTTTTTTTTGCCAGAAAATTTAATATGTTTTTTTGTCAATCCTACTTTACTCCTGATATAGTTGAAAGTGTCATTTTTCCACTTTTTTTTTTGCTGTAAGGAAGTAATTTTATTGCTTACTAAATACATTTGTAATTGTTTAAAAACTCCCAAATCAAAGAATGAATAAATTTATAAGACCATTCACTTTCGATTTTTGTCTTCGATTTTCATTTTAACCAGTAGCCTATCTTAACATCATGAACGAATCTAACTTCTCTCAAACGAACAACATCTGTTCTTGCCGAACATGATCAAACCTTCTACATTGTAGCATACAATGGATGCGAAGTAGCTAATGACAAATCGCTGTTTCCTGCTTTTGTTCCTCAACTCCTTCCAAGCACTTGAAACTGACAAAGTAGTTCTCCATATACCGCAGGGTGCTCAAGATCAGTTGTGAGGCCTGCTTGGCATATCAGCTTAAGATAGACTACAGGTGAGAGAACGTTGAACAGTCTAGCTAACTAGCAATTCTGGGATTCAATCCTTCTTGGTTAAGCTTCAATAGTTTCCGAAAAAGATTTCGGAAAACCAGCAGAAATCCCATATTCGACAGGATGGAGTACCCGAGTTGAAGACTGCAAGTTCAAAAGATTTTTTCGCTTCACTAGCTCCCTATACTGCGTATACTGCACTATATAGCTCCGTTTTTCTGAGAATTCAACTTCGTATTGGATGAGGCGTGAAACTGATTTTAGATGAGCAAGCTAATGCGGAACGTAGAAGCAATGTTCTTTCTCCAGGATAAACAACATAAAAAAAAAAAAAAAAAAAAACATTAGCAACATAGAGGAGAGTTGGTGCAACTGTTCACCTCAAGAGTAGTAACTAGAGATTGTTTGATAGAAGCTAAGTTGGACTGCATTGATCGAAAGCAGTCGAACCTAACCTCTCAGCATAACTGGATGTCTGAAATGTCTTCCTTCTACCTGATGTGCTGGAAAAATATGGATTTGAAGCAACCAAGCAATCAAGTCAGACTTTGAGGTGTGACATTACTTTCTTTAAAGATTTGTTTGCCCCACAATATTGTTAATGGTCATCGGTATATTTCCTCTAGGATACAACAAAATCTAAGTTGAGAATACTAGATAGCAATTTTAGTATTTCTCTAAGGCCTCTCTAGAGAAATAATTGGAAACAATGGATGTATATTTTTCGAAAGAAAATGAAAATTGGAAGAAGAAGATTATGATTGAAAAGACATGTTCAGTAATTACTAGCAAAAAAACAAGAAGTTATATCTGAAGAGACACAACCTTCTAAGGACTAAGAAGTTATGTTTGAATA
The DNA here is from genome assembly GCA_014182735.1 of Corymbia maculata. Lineage (NCBI taxonomy): Eukaryota > Viridiplantae > Streptophyta > Magnoliopsida > Myrtales > Myrtaceae > Corymbia > Corymbia maculata. The sequence continues at coordinate 10,442,115 of CM024686.1, forward strand.
AGTACAAACTTTGAGAAAACCGTTAGAAGAAATAATAAAATTCAGAATCAAATAGATAAAAAATAAAAATAACCATAATTCCTTCATTAACAATCGCGTTGTTTCAACAAGACACCATGGTTAATTTTTATAAAAATAAATTCGAATTTTTTAATAAATGAAAATTAATGATCGATTGTTAGTGCTAAATCTCCTCCACATGCATACTTACATATTTTTAATGTGGGATAAGGCACCTCTTGATTTGTTTTACAAACAAACTACCAACAATCCCCCACTTTGTTTATAAAACAAAAACAGCATAAAACGTTAAAAATATACAGCCAAAATTTCAATGAGATTAATATACCTACAAAAAGGTCTATTTCAAGTTAAATCTTTATTTAGTGCAAGTGTATCAAAACTCTATCAAAGTGACAAGTAACTTGGCTTGAAACTTGTACTTTTAAATAATAGAATTGGACATGCTACATATATACTAATCTCTTATTTCATGGAGTATTTCAATATTACTCCACACTATTATGGCATTGTGCTTGATCCCATTTCATAAGCTCTCTAGAAAACAACTATAATTTTCATAAGAAGCAACATCACTTCCAAGCTCATATAAGTGAAGTATCTACCATGTGTTTATATTATTACCAACACATTACAAATGTGTATTATACTTCATTAAGAATTCAATTCAACCTACAAAATATAATAGATGATACTGATTTATCATATCAAGGTTACGTTAGTATTAAACAATCATATTCAATAACTTGTTTTTATCAATTAAATATTGTAACTAGTGATATTCTAGAAAAATGTTGAATTACTATTACTAATGATTTTAAAGAGTTTTAGCCCCATTTCTTGTAAGGTCATATTTAACATGTCTCTTGATAAAGTTTTTATAAAAGGATTGGCTAAATTCTTGCTTGACCTTACAAAGACAATTATTATAGTATCATCTTTAATCAATTGTCTCACCTACTCATGTGTTAGGCTAAGATGTCCAAACTTACCATTATAAGTGCTATTATAAGCTCTTGCCAAAATAGCTTAACTATCACAATAGATAAAAATATGAAGCATAGGACTAGGACATAATTTGATATCCAACAACAAATTCCTACTCCATTTAGCCTCTTTTTTAGTTGCTACTAAAGCAATAAGTTAAGATTCCATTGTTGAGTGAGTTATGCACATTTGTTTCTTGCTCGCCCAAAAAACAACACATTCACCTAATGTGAAAATTCATCTAGAAGTGGATTGTTTATCTCTCACACTTGTAATCCAATTAGCATCAGTGTAGACTCCTAATACACCTGAATAATTATTATAAAACAATCGTAAATTTTTAGTCCTCTTAAGATAACCAAAATTCCGGTAATAACTTTACAATATTCTATACTTGGATTACAAATAGATGTACTTAACTTACACACAGAAGACAATACATTGCATATATTCCCTATAACACTCACATTAAAGACCCATCTACCATAAATTAAATGGATTATTCATTTCTTAGAATCTAAGAAATTGAAATTTGTTCAATATCTTTTCCACATAATCACTTTGGCTCAAAGAATAATCTCCACTATATTTTTAATTTTAATACCCAAGAAAGTATCTACTTTACCAAATCTTTCATTTTATAAATGAAAATTAGATACTTCTTAGTCTCAATAAATCCAATTATAGTACTTCCAAAGTCCCCTTCGGATACCCCCACTTCAATAATATTTCTAGAGGCATCCAATTGAAACTATGCATCATCAAATTTTCATGATCAGTTAAATAAATATACCAAATAAAGAAAAAACAGTGGAATCGCTATGATGCCTCTCTAACTTCTAGACATAATTAGAGGTGTCAAAATGGATCATAAACCCATTTTATGACTCACTTTTAGTTAAATTGATCAAATATGGATCAAGTAAAAGTTAAATGTGGGTCAAGTGTAAGTTAAATATGGGTAAAAAATATGAGTCAAGTGAAAGTTAAATATGGGTCAAATATGAGTTGAGTGAGTTATTAAGTAAACACATCATCTCTCTCATTCCATTCCCATCCTCTATACGTTCTCGACTTCCGTTGTCAATCCCGCCATCACGTCGTCGTCACCATCGCCGATCTCTAGCTTGTTGTCGCCTGCTTAAGCTCCACTTGGATATAGCCAGGTGAGCCCAAAACTCATTGGTTGAAAGCTTAGCCTAGATCTAGACAGACGAGCTGTAAGGTCACCAACCTTGGCCGAGTTATGGCTCGCCCGAATCTGGGTAGGCAAGCGCCAAACTCGCTAGCTGCAATAGAGCTCGTGACTCGCTAGATCCAAGCGAGCTCGAACTTGACCACTGCTAGCGACCTCAGCGGAGCCTAGATCAACCAAACCTTGAGTTCATCGGCCTTGGTCAAGTTCAGGCTTGCTGGCCTGCGTCTTAACTAGTCGCCATCGGGTGACACCAACAAAGGAAAAAGGGGAAGAAGAAGGAGGAAGAAAGAAAAGAGAAAAGAAAGGGGAAATAAAAAGAAACAGAAAAAGAAAGAAAAATAAATTCAATTCAATTTAATTTAAAAAAAAATTATTTTCCAAAACTATTTCAACTTAGATGTATCCACATTTTTTTATTTACTAATTTTTTATTATTTAATTTACTTTATAAATTTGATGTGAAATTTTTATTTAACTAATTTATATGTGAAAAGTTTAAAGTTGATTAAATAAGTGGGAGTGGATTTTTTTAAATTAAGTTAAATAATAATATGTGTTGGTAATATAGGTCAAATATGGGTCGGGTATGGGTTATCAAATTTACATTGTATGAAAATGGGTTAAAATGAGTTAAATAGGTCAATATGGGTCGGACCATTTTTGACCCGACCCAAACACGACCCGACCCACCCATTTGATATCCCTAGACATAATAAAACCATACAAGTCATAATTTATGTTGCCTTATTAACCTCAAAGGAAGAGTGAGCATGTAATTTTTTCAATAGCTTCACCAAGACAACCCAAAGCTTGAACAAAAGATTGCCCTATAATAACGATGACTCATCATCTCAGCAGGAGCTTTTGATCGTGTGCATCCAAATTCATCTACAACAAAAACAAAAGAATGTATCCGAATATTGGCCTCAAGACAAACCAATGCTTGAACAAAAACCAAAAAACAGTCATAATTTCTCGAATGCAGAACCAAAAAGGATGTGCTTCCAACAATTAGAACCAATTCAGGGCAAATTAGTAGAGATAAAAGGTCGGCATGAAACTAACACCTCATTTTACCATGCCAATCTAGCAGGACAACAATCCCATATACCAAATGGACCAAACGTGTAGAATCAATAAAGATCACTGGTTATGGCAATGGGACAACGAAATGAATCAGAATAACATGAAAAGAAGTATTAACCATTTTGCATGCAAGACTGCATCATTTCACCATAACAGGGAGTGAACGTAGACATCCTAAATTGCCCCAGGTTGACCAACACTTCATAATTTTATTAGTTAAGATGTTCTTCACCGATCACGGAACCATGTCAAATCTGTTGCATGAACTATCAATGAATTCTCATTTGGAAACTGCAATGACCATAGGCACTCTCATAAACCATTAGATTTATGAGTTCACAGGACCATAAGAAGACATTCGTTCAACCTTTGTAGCTTCTCGACATACACGACAATCTAAATGAGAAATCAACATTTATGCAGAGTTCCTTCTTTTCTACTCAACCGATTGTAACATAAAATGAAAGTCAGACTAGAGAAATTGAGAGGCATTGTCACGCCCCGACCCTCGAGTACACGAAAATCCTCTTTCTCCATTTATGGTCATTTGAATGCGACGTCCCAAGACGCGTTGCCGACCATTATTTTTATCTTTCCATTAAACACATGCGGAAGCAATAAATCCCCGTACCATATAACAATCGGGATAGTCAATAAAGTCAATCAAAAAACACCATCAACAGTATAACTTTATTTAGCTAATGATTAACCTTAGGAAGTTTATAAGTACAAGCCCTTACCCCGGGCATCTCCCTATCGAGCCAATGACACCAACAAGGTTAGGGTTAATCTACTTCTTCCAACCAAGGCTACAAATCGCAACACGTGCCGATTCTTCATCCAACGGACTTGAAAATGGTTATACAATAACTAGTGAGATAAAATCTCAGAAAGTTTGGGCGCTAAACCTCAATTAGAGCACCAATCCACCTCAGGGGTACTTAACAGGCATGGCTCTCATAATGACATTCAATAGTTAACCATCCAATCACAAACCAAATCACAAATAGCTTTATCTCGCGGCTACACCTACCCTGCACGATAATAACCACACGTGCCAAATATAGGGCAAACATATAATCGCATAATCAGAACACAATAGATGTATTCCATGCATACAACAATTAAGAATGTTCTAATCATTATGACCCCTCAGGTCACGGCACAACCCGAAAGTTGGCGGTCTACTGGATATAACCAGGCATTGTGTACCTAACAGACACGTTCCTCATGAGAACAAATGACAATCAAATCGTTTTCACATACCATGCACGGTACACAATACACGTGTACAGGCTACCACACAATCAGAACACAACACATGCATTTCATGCACCTATCAGTCAGGCATGTTCCAATTATTCACCTACTCATGTAAACAAGCATCAAGGCACAATAACCTCTGCCTCCCCGTGTAAACACAACTCAGGGTTCTGCCATTTCCCCATGTAAACACACCTCATAGCACAATCTCCTCTGCCTCCTCGTGTAAACACACCTCAGGGCACAATCACTCTACCTTCCTGTGTAAACACACCTCAGGGCTCTACCTTTTCCTCACGTAAACATGTATCAGGGCACAATCACTCTGCCTCCCCGTGTAAACACACCTCATGGCTCTACCTTTTCTACACGTAAACATGCATCAAGGCACGGTCTCTGCCTCCCCGTGTAAACACACCTCAGGGCTCTACCTTTTCCTCGTGTAAACACGTATCAGGGCACAATCACTTTGCATTCCCATGTAAACACACCTCAGGGCTCTACCTTTTTCCCACGTAAACACGCATCAAAACACAGTCTCTTCTATATCCCCGTGTAAACACACCTCAGGGCACAAGTGAACTCATAAGCACACATTATAATCCACACAAGACATGCATGAGGTCCACATATGAAGCAATAAATATTTCACATATTATCCAAGAATCGCCACATTGCGATAATCCAATAATCAACCAGTTCTATAAGGAAATACCACGTAACTCCCGGAATAAACGTGCTTCAATCAATGAGGCACAAATAAGCAATCGGCAAATCAATCAATTATTGCGTCAGACAATATTTGTCTCATGATAATATGATGACCGATAATTCCCATAAATCACTAATTACCACAATTACTTATCAAAAAGTAATTAATCCAAACTCGGGGAATTATCCCAATCAACCATCACTAAGCACATCAATTGCCAACAATGTAATTTATTATCATCAAAATAATAATAAAACAATATTATATTAATTTCGGAATAAATTAATATAAATAATCACATAATCACATAATTAGCATAAATCACCATTAGGCTCTAATTAACCACCACTAACCCCAATTAACTAAATAACCATCACTAACCGCCTAATTCCGATTAATCCTAACTAAACTAACCCTAAACGAGATTAACACACTAAACAAGGGTTTAGAGCCGAAACTTACCGTTTAATGACGGCGAAGGCGCGGTTGCGACGAGGCGGTCGCACGGGTGCCTCCGGGGTGTCGGGATGAACGACAAGGTGGCCAGATCTTGGCCGGAGGCCCGCTGTCCGTGTGGCCAAGTGGCAAACCGGGGAAAGAGAAGGCGTCCAGCAGTGCGGGGCTGGCTGGGGGCGGCTCTCCGGTCGGCTGGGGGTGGCGGACGACGGCCTAGGTGGCGGCCAACGGCGGCCGGAGGCTGGAACAGTGGTGACGGTCGCTGGTTCGGTTGCATCAGCACCGCGAGAGAGAAACAAGCCCGGCGAGGAGGACAGCGGTTGGCTTGGACAGGGACGGGCGATCGACGGCGGCCTCCGGTGCTAGCCGACGCGACTGCCACAGCGGAGAGGAGAACAGGCGAGCGGCGGCGACGAAGCCCGACTCGGAACTAGTGAGAGAAGGAAACCGGAGAGGGGAGGAGGAGTTGGCGTCGGGGTGGCTCAGTCGCGGCTCACGGCGGTGCTAGGCAGACGGCCGACGACTGGAGGAGCAGCAACAGTTGCAGCGGTGAACGGAGGGGAGGAGAGAGGCCGGAGCTGGCAGCGGCTGGTTCGAGCTCGGGATCGGCGGACGGCGGCCGATTGGCGGTCCGGCGGCAAGCACGGGTGGTGGCGGAGCTGCGGTGAAGACGGCGGTGGCGGAACAGCAGCACAGCAGCGGCGGCGGCAGTCGCCGGAGGATGAAGAAGCAGAACCGAAGAAGAAGGAGGAGGAGAGAAGCAGCAACGTCGACGCAGGTAAGGAGAGAGAGAGAGAGAGAGTTGGTTTGACAAGTCAAACCTGCAGAAGAGAGAGAGAAAAAGGACAGCAAGTGGGGGGAAAAGAAAGCAGGCAGCAGGGACAGAAAAGAAAGGGGGAAGGGAGTGGGAGAGAGGAGAGAGAAAAGGAAGAGAGAGGGGTACGCACGTGGGAGAGAGATAAAGACAAAAAGGAAAAACAGCGGGGTCTCGGGTCTGAAATTAGCTCGGCGGTCCTACGTCCTATGTCTACGAGAACCCGAAAAATTGGAAAATAACGAGGCCAAAGTCCAATAATTAATCGTGACGTCTGAAAAGTCCAATATCCGATTTTGGATAAAAATTGTGGCCAAGTCAATCAATCGCAACTCTAGTATGTCTCGAACTAACGGGTGGCTTTTTCAAGAATCGCGCGTATGCGAAGTCTTTAGTAGCCTCTCTCATTCGGTTAGTAGCTCATAAGTGATCAGTTTAAAGCGAGACCGACTAGTAATGCATTAATGATTACGCACTCATAAAATCCGCCACGCGTCGGAAAATCCAGAACGTCATAGGCACATTGCGATGGGGAAGAGAAGAGGAAGAAGATGACGATCCAAGATTCCCGGACAACATCACAAACCGCTTGATCATGAGCCACCACGAGCCTACACTTCTTCCGGCTCTAACTCCATTGTTGTATAAATAAATCCTTAAAATTGTTGAAAAAAATATGGGTTTGAATCAATAGAACAATCAAATCAAACATTGAGGCGTTGTATTACTTTCTTTAAAGATTTATTTGTCTCACGATATTGCTAAACACCGATAAATTTTCTCTATGATACAACAAAATCTCGATTAAGAATACTAGGTAGTAATTCTAGTATTTCTCTAGGGTTTCTCTAAGGAAACAATTTGAAACAATAGCTATATATTCTTTCAAAAGAAAGAAAAAAATTGGAAGAAGAAGATTATGATTGAAAAGACATAGTCAATAATTAATAGTAAAAAAAAAAAAGCTATATTTGAAGAGACACAACCTTCCAAAGACAAAGATATGTCTAAACAAATACAACCTCTAAGATAACCATTGAAATAATTACTAAAATTTAGAATTAAATAAATAAAAAATAAAATAATCATAACTCCTTCGTGAACAAATGCATTGTTTTAATATGACACTATGGTTAATTTTTATAAAATAAATTCGAATTTTTTAATAAATAATAATTAATGATCGTTGTTAGTGTCAAATATTGTCTACATGCATACTCATATCTTTACAATGTGGAATAAAACACCTCTTAGTTTGTTTTACAAACAAACTACCAACATAAATAATATCCACCAACCCATAATAGCAGAAAGAAGCTCGATCGTAGTCATTGACAACTGAGTGCCAAAGTGTGCAACTTGTCATTTGAGATAGAGAACCGAAGAGATGAGGCTCAAACCATTACCACCAACAGAACAAAAAATCAAACTAATAGCTAATAAAGTTGGATGTAGGAGTGCATTAAACCTTCTGATAATGGATGAATTTGAAGCATGGAGAAGTACCTCCAAAGTGAAAGGGCAAAACAGATCCATCGATCTTGTCCCTAAACAACTGGACGACTCGAATTCATAGATCTCTTGCTAACTAAAGCTGTACATTGGACTTTAGCTGCAGTTGCTTTAAGGAAGTTACATAGGAAGGTAGAAGCAGAGGATGTTGAAGCGCCACTGTTCTGCACCTTCTGCTGCGAGTTCGATTTGCAGAATAAAAATGGACACGGAGCCATTTATTTGGTGAATTGTCTTGCTGATGAAGCAGGAGATAGGAGTGGATCACATCTCCTTAGATAATGATTGCCTAAAGAAGTCGGAGGAACTTAAAAGAACGATTTACACATTACAGAGAAATGTATGTACAAGATACCAGGAAAAAAGCTCGAGAAGCATACAAAATCTAAGGCCCAAGTGTGCAGACATTCACCATTTTTGAGTTGCCTGGAGTGACAGCAGTCAAATTGATTGTTCAAATGTGTTGGAAGACTTTGAAATGATCTTCAGTTGCCTCCAAACTAATGCTAAATCTTCTCCTTTAAGGAAAAATTTGTAAAGTAAAATTTCATTGATATTTACAGGAACAAACAAGTCTCATCAAAAGATTTTAGGCAGTAGAAAAAGAGTGACACAACCCGTGTTCAGCATATGATCAGTCCCAACCTCTCAAATTTGTTGTCCTGGCAATGGCTGCATGATTTGCCTTAGGGTGTCTCAAATCTTTCGCATTGTCAGTTGGAATTTGCTTCTTGGTTGGAGACAGCGAATAGCGAGCTAGGCTAAGTGAAATTCTGTATCAGGAAGAGAAGATGTATTCGAGTCGAAATCCATCTTTGAGTCAAGTTCTAGCATATCGGATATCCGTTTCCTGACCTGTGCTCATCAAGAGGCATCTCAACTAGGAGAACGCCAAAGTCATACATTTCTTTCAAGTGTGCCGTCCCTGTTCCATGAATCATGTAAAAACGTGCTTTCATCAAAACAAACAAGCTAAAGTTGAAAGATTTGCCAGCATTGATGTACAATGCAAACATTGATGATCGATGACAAAGAAGAGCTTGAACAGATAATCAAGAAATTAGCCAGCTACATGTTCCATCAGAATCATCGAGAGCTAGGCTTTGCGCTGTGATTTGCACATCAAAACGAAAGCCCAGTATCTTGACTTTACAGCGCTGTACAGAGGGTGAACTCGCTGCATTTCAGTTGATAAACCTAGTGGGATTGTAAATTATACAGCTCTCAATTTGTGCCAACATCTTATCCTACCATATCCTGTTTACAGAGTTAAAGAGACTTCCATAATTTAAATGGGTTTTGAAACTTCTCCATTCTTCCACGATCTGCTGATAATCTCAATAGAAAGGAAGGGTAGGGACTTAGATACAGCCAAGACACAGAAAAAAGTAACTCGTAAGGGAAAGACTCAACCAAAATGTCGAATGAAACCACAAAATGAGGACCAAAAGAAGAAATAAAGATCGGGCATATTCAGACTTCTTTTCCCTCAGAAGACGCTCTATATGCATGCATGAAAAGGCATTGAGTCCATTTCCGCTTGCAAACTTACTATAAAAGTAAAGAAATTGACAGAATAGAAGGCTATATATATGTGTGTGTGTGTGTGTGTATTCACATTGTCAGTTTCGCTTAAATTTATTCTCTTCAATTGGACAAGTTGCTAAAAACAATTTGAAGCCTCTTTCTTATTTCGGTAGAAGCAAGTAATTCTTTGAATGTCATATAAAAGCGACTAATCTAACTCCAAGCTCAGTTAACGTCACTTCAAGTTTAAACCAACTCATCTGAATCAGCTTTTGTGTATCACAAGCCAATTTTTCAGACATCCTTCCCACCATAACAAGATGGTTCTGTCTGTTCTCATCAAGAGGCAAGCCTGATAGTATCTCGACCAAGAGAACACCAAAGTCACTTACATTTTTCTTCAAGAGTGCCGTCCCTGTTCCATCAACCAGGTAAAAATGTGTTTTCATCGAAACAAACAAGCTAAAGTTGAAAGACATGCCAACATGAATGTACAATGCAAACATTGATGATCGATGACCATAAAGAGCTTGAACAGGTTATCGAGAAATTAGGCAGCTACATGAACTAGCTTTGCTGCGATTCCCACATCAAAAGGAAAGGCCAATATCTTTGCTTTATGGTGCTGTACATAATGTTATTTCCTTGAAGACTCATTTATGTGTGATGATTGCTGCACCACACCATAAGAAAACTCTGGCTTCTCTGTGTCGTGCTGTGACTTTAATGGCTTCTACACGGTGTTATAAAAATGACACATGCACATTGATCAAATAAGACCGTTGAGTGCCAATTCTTAGTGTGAAATAGCTGGTCGGGCAAACTGCCGTATTCTAAATCATAGTCTTTCTAGAGTTCGAAAACCGGGAGTATCTCTGCAATGGCTGAGCATTATCCCTCAAATTTGGCAAGATTAGGATGAGATAGCTGACGGATCTTCTGAACTTATGCCACATTTTCTGTTGACCAGCATTCAACGAGGAAAATTAGGGGTACGCACAGATAAGCATAAACGATCCATCGAAGATCACGTGGTAGCTTAGCACTTCTCGGATTTCAATCCTGGATGTCTATTCGAAAGAAAAATAAAACAAGAAACAGTTTCGACGACCAAGCTAGATGCACTAGGCAACGGAGATGCAGCCAGTACAGTCTTCACCAACGAAGATAAATTCGAATTGACCGATTCTAGTTCAAGCTAATGAGTCCAGGAGATCGTGGCCATTATAAATTGCCCCATAGGGAGTCGTAGTGGAACTACTTGGTAGTGCTTTCTCTTTAATCTTTGCATGAAGGTTACTTCTAGCGCGCAGAGTGACCATCCAGGCTATTCTTCAGCAAATATTGAACGGGCATAGTGCTTCTCGGACGACTTACTCAACTAAGCCGCCCTGCAAGTGACTTCGTCAATTTTGGAAATCAGTCTTCGGCCTCGAAGATTCCAGTTGCAGTCTTCGGCTCTTCGTATTTGAAAATTCTCTCTTTTGGTAGAAATTTCGGTTAACACCACTGGCAACAGATGTCACGTTCCAATTCCACGTGTATGGTGTTCAGTAAATTTTTTAAGCAATGAATCTCATGATTAACACAGTTTTAGAGGTGTCAAAATGGGTCACAAACCCATATTATGACCCACTTTTAGTTAAATGGGTCAAATATGGGTCAAGTGAAAATTAAATATGGGTCAAATATGGATCAAGTGAAAGTTAAATATGGGTCAAATATTGGTCAAGTGAAAGTTAAATATTGATCAAATATGGGTCAAGTGAAAGTTAAATATTGATCAAATATGGGTCAAGTGAAAAGTTAAATATGTGTTAAATATAGGTTGAGTGAGTTATTTAACATAGAGCTTAGAGTGAGCTTGGGTTTTTCTATAATAATAATGGCTTTTAACAATACGGGTATGGGTCGGATGTGGGTCGGGTCGGATATGGGTCACTAGATTTACATTACATGAATTTGAATCAAAGCAGGTTAAATGGGTCAATATGGGTCGGACCATTTTCGACCCGACCCAAATCCGACCTGACCCACCCATTTGATGGGTCTACACGGTTTCCAAGCAGAGACGGACGTTGTGATGTAGCAACATGGTCCCGACGGTAGTTGATGTATAATGGACCGTATGTTTGCAATTATATCGAGACACACAAAAGATGAAATTGTTGGAGAAAATAAAGAGGAATACTGATGGAAACTAGAGATTTATGTGATTCAGTCCAATTGTCGGAACTTATGTCTACAAGAAGAGATGAGACAAAGACACAAGCTCCCACTTACTTTCCTTAAATCCCTCTTACCGTCCTCAATTTTAGCTGAACAAGGGAGCTCATAGCATTGTTGAATGAGAACAAGAAGATGTGATTCAACAATGAGAGTCACAAAAGTCCAAGATAAAGAGAACAACTCTGTCCATTTCACGTGAGTTGGTAAAATTATTCTAATGAAAAAGCCCAAGTACTTTGGGATTGCTTTCTTCATAGAGTTGGTAAAATAATTTTGACCAACTTGGACACTTCCGCAACCATTCGAATATCTTGAACCGATCTACATCCTCGGTCGAATTTTATACTTGCGCTCAGACTTGAAACCTATATTTTAGTAACAGCTTTCATGATTTGGTCTAGAGAAAGATATTGGGAATGAAGACAACGTTATTGATGTGGGATATCTAAATTAAAGGGGGAGCAAACCCAATATCAAGCTTACAAGTGAAATAGAGATTGTTGAGATATAAATGTAAGTCATGTTAGAAAATACCCCACATCGAAGAATTTGTGTAATGTGGAGCAATTAATATATTATAATAAAATCACAAATCTCAAATATCTCATCACGTTCCCATTTCTATCCATTTATTTACATCCATTTTTTTGTCCTATAAAAAAAAAAAAAAAAAAAAAGCTACAGGCACAATTAGTCACAAGTAAAGTGGAAAAGGGATTTGAGAAATTTTTGTTTATTTCAATGTATACATTACTAAAGAATTCATCAGCCTATTTATAAACTTTATTAGATAACAATTTTAAAATAACATCTCAATCAAGATATATACAATCAAATAAAGACATACATGCATTATTTGTGCAATCTTGAGAGATACTAATAATCAGTATAAATATCTTAATAATCTCTAATGTAGGAAAATATTTTGGACAAATTCCTAATTATCTCCAATATAATTAATCCAAATGGGTTTTCATCAAAAGTTGATGATCCTTCTCATTTAGCCCTTTTACTATCTCAAACCATCTCTAGCTATTCCTTTAGGGACGTGATATTATGTGTAGCAAAATGTCATACCCACAACCATGTGAGTATTTCTAGACCCACAACCCTAAGCAAACCCCACTCAAGCAATTATCCTAAGGCCTCGAAGAAATTGCCCTCAAGATAGCCGAGGTCACCCAAACCAAAACGTAATCACTAGGCTTCAGGTGCCACAACGAGCGTGAGAAGGCCAACTGCCTCTAGAGTTATGAACACACGGTATTCCAATTGAACTGGACTACCCGTCGCTAATGAACTTAGGACAACACACAAATATGGCTTAGCACTATGTTGACACCCGAATTTTTATTTATTTTATTTTAAATGCACATCTATCTTTTGCATATATAAATATATATTAATTTACAGAAAATATAAAAAAAAAATTTGAAACAAAATTTCGAAAAAAAAAAATTCGGTCCAGCCCACTCTTTTAATCGTTGAAGCCCATTACTTTATTTCATACAGGCCCACTATAATTGCCAGAAGCACAAGCCCAGCCCATCTCCTCTTACCCTCAATTCTCCTTCTTTTCCCCGCAGAAGCAAAAAGGCAGCAGCAACATGCGAGGAAGAGGAGGACGTCGTTCGGACGTCGCCCTTACGCCTCACGTCAGCCGCGTGACGCCAGCAAAGGAATTCCCTTGCTGCGTTGTCACGCGGCGAGAGGAGCACCGGATTTTCGGTTACACGAGACAGAGACGATTTTCGAAGAGACTGGGAGGAGCAGGACAGCACGCAGGCGGCCAACGACGCCGCACGCATCCCCCACCGCGGAGACGAGAATCGCCGAGGCAGATCTGAACGGCGACATAGACACGCAGAGGCACGCGGATCAGAAAAGGACACCGCAGAAGAAGAAAAACCACCGATCGCCGTCGTCCCGGAGACCCCCACAGCGGCGACGTTGGCCGCGTGACGCCAGCAAGCGGATCTTCCCTCGCCGTGCTGTCACGCGGCGTGAAGGGGAGTGACGATTTTCGGTGAGGGAGAACCAGGGGCTCGAGAGCTGGAAAGAGGGAGAGATCCGAGAGAGAGCAGCAAAGTAGAAGCAGAAAGAGCAGAGGAGTTGGACGACGAACAGCAGGAAGGAAAAAATCCAGATCTGAGGGAGATTGGCGATTTTCGGACAAGAAGCCACGGAGAAAAAATCCAGATCTGAGCTGGGAGGTGAGAGCCGCGAAGAAGGCAGATCTGCAGAAAAAAGAAGAAGAGAAGAAAACGGAAAGAAAAAACCAGAAAACAACAGAACAAGATCTGAGAGAGAAGAGGAGAAAGAAAAAACCAGGTGCTGGGTTTTTAGAGAGGAGCGGTGATCCTGGTCAAAAAAAAAAAGAGATACGAAGAAAAGACCATCGGACACCTCGGTCATCAAAAAAAAAAAAAAAAAAAAAAAAAGAGACCAGGAGACGGAAGAAAAAAGGGGTGAACGGAGGGAGAGAAGGGCCGAGGGCCACGCTTGATCCGTCGCCGACGTTTCCCCGCCGCACCTCAACTCCAGTACCGGAAGTAACAGAAACAAGGGAAGCAAGAGAAAAACGAAAGAAGACCGGACGTCCGAGAGAGTGAAACGTGACAGAGCAGACTGTGAGGGAGAAGGCGGGCTCGAGTGTGCGTTTGTTCATCGCCGGAGGACTTCCCGAGCGCCCTTGCCAACCGCGGTTTTTCCTTCGAGCAAGGTAGGTTCTCCAAACACTCGGTGTGTTATTTCCAAAAAACGCGGGCCGGAGCTCGCGTCGACCAGTTCGCGCGAGCCCCGGCCCCCGACGCTCCTCCATTAATATTTTTCTGATGCTGGTATGATTAAATAGAAGCTCGGTCTCGGCCTCAGGCCGGCTCGAGTGAAACAGCCCCGTTTTCATTCATGCACGAAACCTGTTCGATGAAATGCCCGAATGAAACCCAGAAAATTTCCTGGTTTAATCCGTCCTCGACGGCTTGTTTTTGTAGACCTTTGACTGTATATGGCTTGATATCATGTTTATCTTAGCATTTTAGTTAGTTTCATGTGATTTCCGCACGTTTTGGAGTCGAAAAGAGATGTTTTTATTTTTCCGGCGACGGTGAGCTTCCGGGATCGCCGGAGGTCATCGCCGACGACGTCCGGCGTCGGTCGAATGGAACGGTCGACGCCGGACGATGCTAGGGCGATCCCTTTTAGGGCCAGTGAGGTCTCGCAGCGGCGCTCAACGTCGGTCCGGTGAGGCGGCTTCACGGGCGTCGGGCATGCTGGCCGCGGAGGTTGAAGACGACGCAGGAAAGAGAAAATACATGCAGAAAAAGACAAAACAGGTGAAAAAAAAGAGGAATAAAAAAATAGAAAAGAAAAGAAGAAAAGGAAAAGGCCGGGCCGAAAATTAGAATAGGAGGGGGCCTGGGCTGAACTTATCCTCTTGAGTGGGCTTAGGTTCGATTTTGGGCCGAATTTTTTATAAATATGAAATGGGTTTTTTTAATTTCTTTTACTGATGGGCCATCTTTAAAATATTTTCGACCGGGCCATTCGGCCAGCCCGGTCGCTGGCCCGGCCCGGACCGATAGGGTCCGGGTCGGTTTAGTAGGGCCGGGTCACCCGACCCGGTCTGAATCACTTTTTTAATAAAAATTAAAAAGAAATCTAGAAAAATCAGAAATTTCAGAAAATTAAAAAATAAAATCTTAAAAATCTTAGAAAATCTTAAAAAGTTTCGAAAAATCATCAAAAATTAAAAAATGTTTTTCTTTAATTTTCAGAAAGGTTTTAAAAGTTTATTTTAATTTTATTTTTCTTTCTTTTTCGAATATTTAAAAATTCCAAAAAATTAAAAAAATTAGAAAATTCCAAAAACATTAATAAATGTTTTTTTAAATTCCAGAAAAGCCAAAACTTTGCAAAAATCTTAAAAGCTTTTTTTTTTTAATTTCAGAAAATTCGAAAATATTAAAAATATTCAAAAATTCAAAAAAAATCCAAAAAATCCAGAAAAATTCAGAAAAATTCGGAAAAATCAGAAAAAATTGCAAAAATTCAGAAAACCCTTAGAAAAGAAAAAAGAACAAAATTGAATAAGCCTTTAGGGCTCTACAATAGGTTTTTTATGAATAGGTTGCCAAGACCATGCTAACACACAATTAAGTTAGGTACCGAAAGGGCGTTAGTCGCATGACTAACGTAATCAAGTCCCCGACCCTAGATTCTCTGGTTGCGTAAATAGTGAGACACGCTCCCATGTCTCGCTTGGTTTCTAGTCGACCTTAATAGACTAGTGGCGACTCCTTGTTTGAAATTTTTTACGAACACCCAACGTCACACGGGGTATGGGCTTGGGAGAGCCCAAATTAATGAAGAGCCGTCGGCCCGAAATTAACAATACCCTGACAAATCTCAAGACCCATCGGGCTAAGTTCGTTGAGGTCCATATCTCAGACAAGGTGTTGCTTGTCATATAATGTTTTGGATGAGCAACACTCTCTACTAACTATTGCCTTATGCAATGTCAAACTACACTAACTTTTTTGCTTGGGTGAGGCCTAGCGATCAGAAGCTGTTGTGATCTTGGTCCATAGTGTCTATGGCCAATATCATGGTGGGCCAAGATGGTTTAGAGAACTACAAGATGATTATCGAAGCTATAGCTGCAGCATCAAAGCGGTCCAACACAGCAAGGTACGCAATCTGTAATAAAGCCAGAATAGAAGAGAATATTGAAGTTTGATCAAATTTGGGAAATATTGTGTTTGTGGGTGATGGTATTGTAATCGCCGTAATTACTGGAAGCAAATGACCAAATTTAGATCCGGCTAAGAGTCG
Source organism: Corymbia maculata (assembly GCA_014182735.1). NCBI lineage: Eukaryota > Viridiplantae > Streptophyta > Magnoliopsida > Myrtales > Myrtaceae > Corymbia > Corymbia maculata. The sequence continues at coordinate 10,458,753 of CM024686.1, forward strand.
ACTCAATGACCTATTCAAAGACCATACCATGTTTTCAGTGACTAGATTTTTAAAGTAATCAAGAAAGTCCAATGTCTGATTTATTTATTTATTTATTTTATATTGGAGGGGTACTCAAGATGGAAAGATAGAGCAGCTTAATTTCCGGGAATTATTCTATGGCTTCGAAACTTAATTCAACCTAATTAGTTGATCTTAAAGAGTTCCGTTTGTTGACAAATTCTCCACATAGGATTCCTCAAACATTAGAACAACAAGAATATCTATCAGACAGAAACTTGCTTGAAGCTCGTTAATCACGTGATAGACCCCATCCCTAGAAAATTCGGGCGGCTCTAATGCTTAGTCAAAAAGAGCACCGACTTTTGGTCGCTATTAGCATCACTAAACCCAGCAGCATTCTTACGTCACCCTGCAAGGATCATAGCATAGGACGAATTTCAAGACATAAAAAAATTCGACCTAGGTACACCAACTTGGATGTGGATGTCTTTGCCCATGACACCATGATAAGTGCATCATATAATCCAAGGTATAATAGCCTTTGGATTGCTTTTTGAAGAAAGCAATGATGCTGATTTTACAAATAGTCCGACTATTTCGGTTCATACAATTATTATGTGAAGTGGGTCAAGATCATGAACGCAAGAATTAGATAATATGGTTGTATTTCTGATATGAGATAGTAAATCGGAGAGGTCCATGTTTAGTTTGCAATATTAACTGTACAAGTAGACATATGCGCACCAATAATCTCACTCATCTTGTGTTTCAACTATTGTCCATGACGGATCACTCTCTGTAACACTACTGACACATCAAATCACCAAGCAATTGCTCTACATTCAGTTTCGACCTCTCAATCTTCTATTGATGTGGCTTTGGGGTTTTTAGAACACATTTTTTGTTCATTCCGAGCGATAGTTTTATAGAGACTGCAACATCAATGGCATCGTTGACTTCTCTTCGAAAATCCTGCCATCTGTTTCCAAAACTACAATATGTATGCTAGAAACCCTTTGATCTTCATTGCATAAGGCCGTACTAACCCCAATCATAATAACCGCATCTCATCCCACAACTAAATAGTCACTACAGCGCCAAACTTGTGTCGGGTCACAAATCTGCGAAGACATACCTTTAGAGGCCTTGAAGAATATTTAAAATCTTTTTCATTAGCACTTAACATGATAGCCTAATTGACTTGGTTGGCTGGTTGGAGGCGGATGGTGACTTTGCCCCTAAGACTCTTTACTAGGGAGAGTATATGAACACGGCCCCGGGTCATCTACCCAGCTAGGGTCCTTGGACAGTGTCGCGACCTCACCTCGGGTGCACCACCTAGGGTTTGGCTAATGGATTACTAAGCCTAAACTTAGTTCGGGCTCTCCCAAGCCCATACCAATTCACGACTTAGGGTTTAAGTTTTTTAACATGCCAATGATTTTCACTTAGGAGTCGCCACTAATCTATTTTTGGTGGGTCGATTAGAAACCCAAGTAAAGTAATGAGAGAATTACTTCACTCCTACGAACCGAGACTATGGGATCGGGGACTTGATTACGTTAGATTTCTCTAACGCCCTTTCGGTACCTTTTCTCTTTTATTAAAAAAATGTTTTGCAGGCAGTTTGGATTGATTTTAATTTAATCCCTAACATGCAATGTGATCATGCGAGTGCGCAATCATTATTTAACACTCAATAAAGCAATAAATAAATTGCAAGCTCGGGGAAGGGATACTTACCTCGAAGCAACGAAAGCATCTGTAATGTTAGCTTAAAAAATCACATCACCAATCCTAGATATGATTTCTAATTAACATGTAATTATTCAATTGTTTTTTAAGGTTTTGAATTATTTAATGAGACCTAAAATAATAAGTGCAATGCATGCGATGATGTGCAAAAAATGTCTAATTATAATAACACGTAATGTACAACCTAATATGCAAACTATATGTCACGTGACATTAATTATTTAACTTAATCTAATGCTAGAAAATATTTAATACAACTATCCTAGTATATCACGCATTTAAATGACCCTAAACATGCAATGACTAGATGACACATGGAAGATAACCTAATTCTACATGACATGAACATGGCAATTTTTATTTTTTTTATTTTTTATAATCAAAATTCGAAATAAAAAAAAACTATATGTAAACATGAAAACTACCCTAAAATATTCTAATAAGAAACACATCTAACTCAACTATATATATATTTTTTGGGTTTTCTTTAATAAGCCAAATCAATTCGAGCAAAGGCATATCAACACATAATGCAACTGAATCATATAAAGCATGCAATTTTCCCGACCCTAGATAGAAAATCAAAACAATCAAAAACCTGATCCGACGTCTCGCGGCTCAATATTTTTGATTATTGAGATTTTTATCACGACACAACGACCTCACTAAATCGGAACATGCCAAATATCTCAAAGGAAATCACGTTAGCAATAAATGCATTGCTAATTAGGCAACTTTATATTCAGATAAGCGAACGGATTAGGAAATTACCTTGATGGTTTTTCTCTGGTTCTCACAAACGATCCGAGACGGCTTTCAATTACTAATGACAGCACCTAACTCTGTTCCACAGCCGGGTGAGACTTGTGGCCACGGGCTCGCGATGTCCAACAAAAAGGCAAGTCTACAATGGGCGAACGACCGCGAGGTGAATTCTGGACTCGTCAAGCGGGTACAGAATTTCTCGGACGATGGGGCGTCGATGTCGTGGACCACCGCCAAATAAAGAATTGTAATAAACTAATCCTTGGTCCTTTAACTAGACCAAGCAATCTCATGCAGAAAGGGACGAACTCCACCGCTCACTCACCCCTTTTGATTGAGATCAGATTGGCTCCTTGCTGAGCATCTTCTCTTCATCGTCTTGTGAGTGCGTTGCTGACTATTTGCTGGACTACACGTTGAGGGAACCGGAGCCACGCAGACTAGACTTCGATACTCGCCGGCACTGGATTTGTTCGAGTTGATGCAGCGAAGTCTGGTGTCTCGTTGATGCTGGTTGGCGTCGGGATTTGACAGCGATCTCGACGAGAAGCTGCGTTAGGCGCAGCACTTGTGATTGGTAGTTGCAGGGCGTGCAACTTGGTCGGATCTCGAAGATTCCCCCCGAAGAACACCCTTTTTTTCTCACTCTCTCTCGCTTTTCTCTTGCACTCTCTCTTTTCTCGTATTTTTTTTTTTGTGTCCCTCTCTCCTCCTTGAGTTGTGTGTGGTCTTTTTATAGGCAGAAGGGTTTGAGCCATCAAGGAAAGAAAGCAGATTTTATTTTCTCTTGGGATACTTTAAAATATATTCCACTTTCCTTGTGTATTGCACGTCCATGTGCCCTCATTGAAGGATGTGCACATCTTTCCTTCTTTGAAGAAGGAAACATGTTGCTCAATATATGCTCTTTACGTGCAACAAATCTTTTCTTACTCTCTTTCATTACCTTTGTGCGCATGTTCGCATCGAATCGCAAAATATGAATATTCTTCGCCAATTTTATTTCCTTAAGCCAAATATCAGCCCCCAAATTGACCCAACATTGCCAAAAATTCAAGATCGTAACAGAGTTGTCCAAATTCCGAATCTTGTAAAGATGAGCTCATAATTTATCCATGATGATATGTGAATATATTACCCAAATATATGAAAAATCCACCGCCGCGTCATCGAATTTTTCGAAATATATCAATCTTCCCACTTGTCGATCTTGAATGGGCTTGGCCAAATTTTCACTTATTGTGGGCTTAGTTAAAGCTTAGAACCATCAATTGAAGCCCATCCGTTATCAGCCCAATGCAAATGCAATAAATGCTTCTAAAACTATATGCTATGCAATTTAATCTTAATATTTTTTGTTTAGGGGTTAAAATTAATCCCTAAATTTTTGTGCATTAAATTACGAATGATCAATCAAAATTTAGGTGTCAACAGCTGCCCCTCTTTGAGGGTGAGCTCGCAGAGGTTACATTCAAAGATAAATTGAAACCTAAATTTTGACCATGCATATGCAATATAATGTTATTTTTTGTGGGAAAATGAATCCCATTTTAAAATGCAATATAATATGATGTACGGAAAAGCTAATGCAAAGTATGAAAAGAAAAAAAAAAAAGGCGTACTGTAGTTACTTACCAATCAATATGGTAGAGCATCTTGAGGTACGGGATGAAAATTTTTTTTTTTTTTTTTTTTTTTTTTTACTCCACAAGCATCTGGTTTTCATTTCAGATTTCTTGAAGAGTTTAATGTTTATCCAATTGCCTAGATCCAGACTGAGGCAACCAAATCAACAGACGCTCAATGTTAGGTAAGACGACCATTGGACCAAGATGTCTCAAAATACCTAGATCAAAACTAAGGTATAACGAGAAAAATCAAAGAACATTCATATCCGAAATGAAATGTTCGATGAAAAGATTCGAGACATTCAGACCCAAACTAAAATGTCAAGAATTGGGGAATTTAACTTAACCAATAGATGCTCAATGTTAGGTGAGTCAAATATTGGATTAAGATGATTCGAAATACCTAGATCCGTACTAAGGTATGATGAAAAAGCTCGAGAACATTCATGTCCAAAATGAAATGTTCGACAAGAATATTGTATAACATTCGGATCCAAACTGAAATGTTAACTTGTGGGAGGAGTTACCAAATTTTGCTTTGGGTACTCAAAGAGATTTAATACTCACCGAGGTTTCCTACCCGAGGGCTTGATTGGCTTGCCTCAAAGTTGCTTGCTAGCGGTGGTTTGGGAACCATGGAGTGTTTGAACACATCCTAATGCTTTGGACAACGAATCGAGCATCGATTATCATGAGAACTTTACTTGTCAAACATGGTTAGCAACAACAGATATTTCCAATCCATGTGCAGTTCATGTGTCACAATTTTATCAATCCTGTATTACCAAATCAGAACTGGCAATAATTTCTGAAGAACAATCCATTCAGAATGCAGGCGTCATCGATGTGTCAAATAAAGGACCCATTTGGTCTGAAAGGACTTTTCGTTCACTTCTCACGAAAAGGCTATTTTATCCCAATAATTGATGTGGGAATTTGAGGATCACTCTATTTTGCTATCATCATACTAGACAGGGGTCTGAGTATTCTCGCAATCGGTACAACTTTACCAATCTGAAAGGTCTTTAATATGGACCATAATATGGGCTTGGTCAACGGCTTAACAAAGGGACTCTTTGAGTCAAGGCTATTGAAAGAACAATTCTGCAATCATCTCCAGGTTTACAAGTCAAGAACCCTGCAAAATGAGATAGAAATAATCTTGCTCACACTTCTTCGAGCAAATACTTAAGACATGTGAACACCTACATTAATTCAAGTGCCCTAATCTGAAGAGACTTTATGAGGGACGTAATGTAGGCTAAGTTCACGAGGTTGAGAAATGAAAGGATTATTAGGCTCAAAATGTGTGTAAATGGGTGAGAGTTGGTGATCATCTTGGCATTATCACCAATCTTCATCTTCGCCATCAAAGATTATTTCCAAAATGTGTTTTGTTGACCACAAAAGTTTTGCATTTGACAACTTTTCACAATCGATAATCATCTATCTTGACTCTTTTTCATTTTCTCTTATGGGCATTGGCCTTGCTTTTACCAGGCACACTGCTTTTTCTTGCCCCTCTTTTACTCTTATGTCTATGGGCATCAGCCTTGCTTTTACCAGGCACACTGCTTTTTCATGCCCCATAGTTCTATTTTTACCACTGACACACTATTTACGATGTATCAATTTTTCATTTGGACTTTTGAAGGTCTTCACATTTTGTTGACACTCTAGACCTTGCTGCTTCTTGAATGATTATTTTTTGCTTGCCCCAGTGTGGGGGATGATCACCAACTAGGTTCAAAGAAATGAATTTTTAGGCTCAAAAGGGCTATGCAACGAGTATACGTGTGTAGGATAGAGAAAAAGAACGCTCTTCGTCATCCTAAGGCACTTGAATTATTGTTTGAGTTCATTTGCAATAAGGTACCCAAATATTGATGCAAGTGAGAGCAAGATAATTTCTATCTATTTTCTCGCCATGTGATGCCAACTTACCTCCAATTTGCCCCAATATGGGGTGGTTCTTGACAGGGTAATTTTGAAAGAAATCTCCGCAAGTGTATGAGGCTCAAAGGGGTTAAGCAATGGATCTCTTGCAGTGTTTGGGATAGAGGAATGAATTGCCTCTCATCATTTCGCCGGCGTACCTTTCGCGAGAAAACTCTTTGCCTTGTAAGCATGGAATCTTTCCGCTCAACTCACTAGTGATTAGTGTATGGGAAAGTGTTTAGGACTAGGCTTGCCTTTCATCATTCCAATGTATCCCATTTGACACATTCAATTTATTTCGCCGAAAATGATAATGCAACATTTGCAAAAAAATGGAGAAACTGACTTGCAATTCATTCATTATGGAAAATAACAGGATCAAGGGTAATACTTCTTGACAGAATCAGAATTAACTGGACTAGAAAACTCACGACCATCCATTTCTGCAAGGATTAAAGCGCCTCCGGGCAGTACCTTCCTTACCACATATGGGCCACTTGTAATTCGGAGCGAATTTGCCCCCGAGGATTAGGAAAAATTGGTAATAGCCTCCTCAAGACCAGATCATTTTCCTTGAAATGCCTCACACGTACCTTCCGGTTAAAGGACCTCGGCTACTCTTTGTTGGTATGATGACCATGGCAAAGAGCTTTAAGCCTTTTCTCATCAATTAAGTTCAACCGCTCGTACCTTTGCTTCATCCATTCTCGCCTCGGATAATTCCACCAGGATAAGACTCTCAAAGAGGGGATCTCCATCTCCACAGCAAGATCGCTCCTCCCATGCCGTATACTAGAGAGAATGGGGTTGCCCCAGTAGAAGTACGAATTGACGTCCGATATGCCATTAATGTGAAAGGTAACCTATCATGCCAATCTCGGTAATTCTCGGCTGTTTTTGCCAAGATCTTCTTGATGTTTTTATTGGCCGCTTCAACAGCTCCATTCATTTGTGGGCGGTAAGGGGATGAATTCAAATGCTTGATCTTAAACTCAGTGAACAGTCCATCCACAAGCTTGTTATTCAAGTTTGTCCCATTGTCGATGACAATTGCTTCAGGGGACCCCATAACGGGCAATTATGTCACGCCCGATGAATTTCACAACGTTTCGGGCAAAGGACATTAACATAAGATGCGGCTTCAATCCACTTAGAGAAATAATCTATCGCCACCGAATGAATCGATGCCCATTTGAAGCTTTAGGGTTTATCGGGCCAATCATATCGATGCCCCACATTGAGAAAGGCCATGGCTCGGATAACCGGTGTAGCTCGGTTGAGGGGACATTTATCTTATCTCCATGGATTTGGCAACGATGGCAACTTCGAACGTGTTGGATGCAAATCACTTTCTAATGTCGGCCCGTAGTATCCCGCCCTCATAATTTTCTTGGCTAGCATGTGCCCATTCATATGCGGGCCACAAACTCCCTCATGCACTTCTTGCATAATTTGCATGGCTTCGGCTTCGTTTATACATCGCAACAGACTCGAATCATAGGATCTCTTGTATAAATTGTTACCGCCGACAAAGAACTTGGATGCCATCTTCATTATGTATTTTCTATCACCGGAGAACTTCCTTCAGGGAATTCTTGTTTCCGAATGTAATTCATGATATCGTAATACCATGGTTTCCCATCATGTTCTTTGTTCACGACCATACAAAATGCTGGCTTTGCCAAAACCTCTATTCTCAACGGTTCAATTTCTAATCCATCGGTAACTTGCAACATTGATGACAGCGTCGCGAGTGCATCGAAGAACCGATTGTGAGACCTTGACAAGTACTCAAAAGAAATTTCATCGAATTCTTTTACCAGCTCTTCTAGATACTCGTGATATGGAAGTAATTTAGAGTCCCTGGTCTTCCATTCACCTACCGTCTGTAGTATGATTAATGCGGAGTCTCCGAACACCTTCAATTTAGCCACTTCCATCTCAATTGCAGCTTGGAGCCCGAGAATACAAGCTTCATACTCGCCTATGTTGTTAGTGCATGGAAACATCAACTTTGCAGCTCTTGGATGGTGTTGTCCATCCGGGGATATCAAAACGCCCCGGTGCGAGAACCGCACAAGTTTACAGCTCCATCAAAAACATGGTCCATGAATCTTCACTTACATATAGGATGCGGTCATCCGAGGGAACAATCATCACTATTCGAGAGTCCGGGACTTTCGGCCAATATGTCAGCAATTACTCGACCTTTAACTGATTTTTGTGGCATAAATCGAACATCAAATTCTGAAATCGAGAATCGCCATTTTGCTAACTTACCCACTAAAGCCGGTTGATCAAGTAAGTACTTGATGGGATTGTTCTCGGTCACGAGAAATATCTGGTAATGCAATGTATATTGTCGTAGTCTATGCAGTACCCACACTAATGCAATGCAAGTCTTCTCGATGTCAGGATATTTCAGCTCTGAGATAGTGAATTTTTTGCTCAGGTAGTAAATGGCCCGTTCTTTTTCATCGACAGGACTTTCTTGAGCCAACATTGCACCCAATGATTCACTATGAATGGTGAGGTAGAGAATCAAAGGATGCCCTAGTAATGGTGGGACAAGAACCGGCGGATTCATCAAGTATTGCTTCAGCTTCTCAAACGCTTCTTGACATTCATCATTCCAGTTGACTAGTGCATTTTTTCTCAGAAGCTTAAAGAACGGTTTGGCAGTCTCAGAAAGTTGGGAAATGAATCAGGCAATGTAATTCAATCTCCCTAAAAGACTTCGAACCTCTTTGGTTGTTGACGAGGGTCGCAACTCGCATATGGCCTTAGCTTTAGATGGGTCGATCTCGATGCCTTTACTACTCACAATGAACCCGAGTAATTTACCAGACGTAGCCCCGAACACGCACTTGGCAGGATTTAAGCGAAGCTTGAATTCACGAAGCCGATCAAATAACTTCTTTAGAGTCTCGAGATGACTTCTTCCAGGTTGAGTTTTTGCAATCATGTCATCGACATAAACTTCAATCTCTTTATGCATCATGTCATGGAATAGTGTCACCATGGCTCGTTGATAAGTAGCCCCGCATTTTTGAGTCCAAAGGGCATAACCTTATAATGAAAGGTCCCCCACGGGGTGATAAATGCAGTCTTCTCCTTGTCTTCCTCCTTCATTTTTATTTGATTATACCCGGAAAATCCATCCATGAATGAGAACAATTCAAATCCAGCAGTGCTATCCACGAGGACATCTATATGTGGTAACGGGAAATCATCCTTCGGGCTAACCTTGTTCAAGTCTCGATAGTCAACACAAATCCGAACTCGACCATCTTTCTTCATCACTGGCACTATATTAGCCACCCATTCGGGGTATTGTGAAACTTTGATGAATCCCACTTTCAGAAGTTTCATTACCTCTTCCTCTATCTTCTTCGAGAGTTCGGGCTTAGTTCTTCGCAGCTTTTGCTTCTTAGGGTGCATGCCCGGATTAGTAGGCAAGGAATGCTCCACAATGGATGAATCCAACCCTGGCATATCAGCATACGTCCAAGCAAAGATATCTTGATAATCTTTTAGTAGCCGAGTCGGGCGTTCGGCCTCCTCTTCAGGGAGATTTGCCCCTATCTTCACTTCCTTGGCTTCTCCGGTATTGCTCAAATTGATAGTGATGGTTTGGTCAGAGGTGAGAGCTTTGATTTTTTCATGCTGTTCCCATTCACGTTGTACCTCGATGGAGTCCTCATTAGGATCGCCGTTGTTTACTACTGCGAGATTGTACTCTTGTGGGCTAGCGCCCGCTTCCTCCGAAGATTCTTCTTCAATGGCACCTATAAGGAAATCATCAAATAGGTTAATGATTCCTTCCAATGCATCATCAGGGTTCTCCTCTCCTGGAGGTATCGGATCATCCATTCCACCCCATCCATCCGGGACAATGTCACGTGGGTCAATGTAAAAACTAGGGGGAGCTGAGTACTTCACGTAATAGTCAAATTTGCCACTCGGCTGCCCTGGTATCCATCACCTCTCTACTATCCCGCATCATTCTAGCGGGACCGGGGAATGTCTCGTGAATATGAGGAGGTAGCGAGTTTTCCTTTTTTGTCCATGTGAGTTTCGCCTTTGTTGCCTTTGCCCTCCGAGCTTTCTCCACCTCTTCCATGGTACCCTAATCCAGAAAACGGGACCTCTGAGGGGCTTCAATAGGATTTCTAATACCTTGACCTCTCCTTCCAAGACCATGGCCAGCAATAAAGCCATTTCCAACCATCACTTTTCCTACCATAACAGCAGCATTTGAGACTTCAGGAGTGGGTAGCGAGGAACCTCGAGAAGCATGTATGGTGGATACCAACTCAAATGAGTGGTAACATAATCCAAGTTCAGAATCTGGCTCGATATAAGGAATAGCGGTTTCATGATAAATCCGGTGGTCTTCCTCGCCATGGACAATGACTAGCCTCCCCTTGATCACGAATTTCACGCTTTGATGGAGACTTGATGGCACAGCCCCAGCATATGTATCCAAGGACGACCCAACAAAAAATTAAATGCGGTGGGGATATCCATTACTTGAAAGGGGATGTTAAAGATTCGGGCCCAATTTGCACATCAAGGTGGATCTCCCCAATCACTTCCTTCCTAGTTCCATCAAAAGCTCGCACGCAAGTCTTCGCAAAGATGTATCCGGGATAGATCTATCTTGAGGCGGTGAAGAGTGGCCAACGGACATATATTCGGAGCGAGATCCATTATCAATAAGCACGCGGGACACATGGGAAGTTTTGTGTTTGACTGATATATATAGTGGTTTATTGTGTCCTCTCCCTTCAATAGGGAATTCTTCATCGAGAAAAGCGATCAAATCCTTGAGAAGGATTGACCCAACAAATTCTTCGAGCTGGCTAGGCTCAACTGTCTCTCGGTACATGAATTTCGCTCAACACCTTCATTAGAGACTTCTGATGTGTGGGAGATGTTTGCAAGAGCTCAAGCAAAGAGATTTGAGCAGGCATTTTCCGTAATTGATCGACCACATTATACTCACTTGCTTTGATTACAGCAAGAAATTCTTTAGCCTCTTCATCAGTAATGGGCTTTGCAGGTTGAGTATTGGCTTGAGTATAAACTCGACCAGACCTTGTAACCAGGTCAACATCCAGGTCATAGGACCAAGGAACCGCCTTATTATCAGCATATTCATAAGGTTGTGGTATCTCGATCACTATCCCTTCGTTGTGCACTGGTGCCTTAGTTGATAGTTCCGCATCAGTTTCTTCTTTACTAGCATTCAACGCAGCCCATTCTTCCTCCCAGTCAATAACGACTTGGGATATAGTAGAGACCATGCCAGTATGGTCAGCACATACAACCACACCGGCCTCCACCATCGTGGCAACCCTCTCTTTCTTCAAGGATAGGGGAATCGCTTCATGACTCGGGTAGTATCCAGCCTTCACTAGCCCATTATAGACATCCGCAACATGCACTCTCGAATTTTTGACTTGACCGGCATCAAATCCAAATATGGCATTCACCTTGCCTTCGTGCTCGGGCAGCGGGTTCCTCTTGACATTCGGTTGGGTGGTGCGGAATGAGAATGCATTAGTGTCCAATAAATTTTGAACTTTGTGCTTCAAGGTCATGCATTCATCGCTTGAATGTCCCACTTCTCCCATATGATACTCGCACTTCTTGGAGGGGTCGTAGTTAGAGAATTTCTCTCGCATTGGGCCGCTTCGGTTCATAAGAGAGCAGCCCATTCTTTTGCAAGATCGGGGACTTGAGATAGAGGACCCGGAAGTGGAGAGAACTGTCTCTTAGTAAATTGTCGTGATGCGGAAGGGCGGCCTCCACCTTGCCGATTCCTAGGAACATGAACGATCGGAGGCTTATTAGAGGTCGGTTGCACGTATGCAACATTTACTTCAGTGGTTGACTCTTTCTCTTTCTTTGCAAAGAAACCTCCTGTTTGGAAAGGTCGGTTCATTAAACCACCCCTCCTTTAGCCCCATCTCGATTTGTTCGCCCACCGGAATGAGTTGATTAAAGTTTTCAACATACGTGCCAACCATCCGATTACGGAACTCAAAAGGGAGGGTCTTGACAAATAGCTTCATCAATTCTTTGTCAGTGGGCTCAGGAGTAATTTGGGCGGCTAAATTTCGCCATCTTATGGCATACTCTTTAAACGACTCACTCTTCTTTTTTTCCATCCGCTCAAGGTCTTCTCGGGAAGGTGCAATGTCCATGTTGAACTTGTACTGCTTAAGAAATGCATCGACCACCTCATTCCAAGTGTCGAGGAGGTTTATGTTCTTCATGATATACCAAGTGAGCTCATTTGGAACCACTGGATCATAAGGGGTTCATTCTTGATATGTTGGGCCATCCTCACATGGTACATCTCGCAGGTGAGCTTTTGGGCAAGAGGTGCCATTATACTTCTCAAATTCTGGCATTTTAAATTTATTTGGCGTGTTGACCTTCTCATAAACAGACAAATCAATCGGGAGTGAACTTTGCAAACCCTGCAATTGTTTCACTTTCTCTTCAAGCTTTGCAAAAACGTTCATCCCGCTCTGTTTTAAAGACCTTATGAGTTTTGGCCTTTCCTTCCACGACAATGACATCATCTTCTAAGGGGGCATGTTGTCATCAAATTCACTTGGATTGGCCATGATCAACTTTCTTTGCTTAAGTGCTTTGTAGTTCCAAGAGGTGTGATTTCTGGGCTCGAACTTGCTCGGAGCTCCTTAAACTCGCTTGTCATTTGTTGTATTGCAGCGAAGCATTGATTCATTTGATATTCCATTTTATCAATACGTTCGCGCAACTCGGTTTGCTCGGCCATTCGTGCTTTCAATCTCGTAATGATGGGTGAACGAGACGGCTCCGTTATCACCTAATTTGCAGAAAGGAAAACACATAAGCATCGCATATGGAACATGCCGGCCCATGACAAAGATCTAGCCACTTTTATTAAGTAAAATTGAATTGAAAATGACTCTCTAGGGAACATCGCTTTAAGAAATTGAAATAATACTCTAAAATTGAAATTGAACTCCCGAAACAAACTAGTGACTCTTCTCTATATACAATTGGGAGACCACTTTGTTCTTCGAAGCTTTTTGTTCTGTCGAACCAACTCGGAGATGTGAGCCTCTCTTGCTTCCACCGTTTCTTTGAGATGCTCAATTTGCGCTTACGAGTGAGCTGCACCGTGACCTCGGGTATTACGGGAGTAGAACCGTAGGAATCTTGTGGTGGTGGATATAATAATCCGAGGCATGATAAATCTTCTCTTCTCCCTTCAACCTTTTGGGCACCACTATCTTTTCTTGCTGGCATTCCTTCCATGCACTTTCGAAACGATTGATCTCTTCTAAGTATTCATGATCCTTACACGTGAAGAGAGTTCGAAATAGATCCATCCGAAGAGGAGGTGGAATATCTTGGAGCACACAATATTGGCGGGCTACCCTATAAAGGTGGTAAGCTGTTGCACCGGTGATTCCCAACAATGGAACCGGATCATCTTTTTTTATGACAAAAACGAGCCTCACCAACATGAAACCATTTAGCATACCACAAGAAGCCCTCGGGATCCGGATCCTTTAGAAAAGTTATCCAGCTGGAATATAACTTTCCAATATACTTTTTCTCTAAGATTGAAAACCTCTTTATTGGATGATTAGAACCTTCTATTTCACCTCGACGCATGAAAGACCAAACTCCCTCACATGTGAAAGAAACCAAATTTGTAGAAGTTCAGGAGATGCATTCATGATTTTTCCTCCATTTTGTTTAAAACGATTGAGGGATAGAAATGTCTCAGCTAGAATCATGTTTATAAAATTCATGCCAGCACATGCTTGCCTAACCACCCATGCAATCAAAGGATTAATAGCATTTTTTCTATGAGGAAAAATTATAAATCCAAAGAAAGCTAAAATAAATATCCTACCTTTTTGGCGCATTGAAGATTGATTTGAAAAGTGATTAGCCAAAAATGAGAAAGGGCATGCATTACAATTAGCTTTCAAAATTTTCTCAACCTCATCGGTTTTGATTCTTAAAAATTCAGACAAAATTGATGTGGGCTCTAAACCGAGAGGCGGCCTAACAAGTTCAATCCCGAGGGGCATTCTCATGATAACACTATATTCTTCAAGTGTTGGAGTTAGCTCATTCTTACCACCAAAGATGAAAGTAGCAGTCTCGGGGCACCGAAGTGAGATATTGCTTGCAAGACACCACTATGGACTCCAATGTCTAGAAGGGGTATGAGCTGACCAAGTATTGACTCCACATAGTCTTGGCCTTCCTTATTTAGATTATTCCACCATCCCTTGAGCTCGATCTTAGGAGTTGGAACGAATTGAACATCGGATCTCCCCATTGTATATAGATTAAGACGTGCGATCGACCTTTTGTCATGGACCAAAAATAAATAAATAAATTGCATAGTGTAAGGTAAGAATACTTACTTCATGGCGGAAAAATAGCAATCACATAGACATACACATGAGACGTGAGGTTTGACACATAAACTATAAGGCTTAGCAAATTAGAGCTAAGAGGAATGATCCGACTAGTCGCAGTCTCGCGTACAAAGGTCGGGTCCTCTTAGCTCCGGCTTGGTCAAAGAAAATCCTATAGTCATGCGATCTCGCAGACAAGGATAAACATTTTGACACCAAGAAAAAAATTTCGGAGTTGAGAAAGGCAACCTCTACATCGCAGTCTCGCGTTCAAGGTTGGATCATTTCTCAACACCATCCTAATATCCTTAATTGCGGTCCAGTCCGACGGCGGGTAGTGTGTGCAAGAGTGTAGTGTAAATGCATAGACATGCACAACAATTTATATTCACAACAACACTTCAAAAATTGAAAACATTCATTCCCAACTCCAACCTGCAATACAAGGGGTTAACAATCACTCCACCCCTTATAACTCCATCTGCAAAAACATTTAACACCTCAAATAGTTAGGGATGTATCTGGTATCCTCGCTGCCAAACAAAAAAAATTTTTAAAAAAAGAAAATTGGCCTAAGTCCACTAAGAGTTTAAACTCGAGTCCCCAGTGGAGTCGCCAAGCTGTCGCGACCTCACCTCGGGTGCACCACCTAGGGTTTGGCTAATGGATTACTAAGCCTAAACTTAGTTCGGGCTCTCCCAAGCCCATACCAATTCACGACTTAGGGTTTAAGTTTTTTAACATGCCAATGATTTTCACTTAGGAGTCGCCACTAATCTATTTTTGGTGGGTCGATTAGAAACCCAAGTAAAGTAATGAGAGAATTACTTCACTCCTACGAACCGAGACTATGGGATCGGGGACTTGATTACGTTAGATTTCTCTAACGCCCTTTCGGTACCTTTTCTCTTTTATTAAAAAAAATGTTTTGCAGGCAGTTTGGATTGATTTTAATTTAATCCCTAACATGCAATGTGATCATGCGAGTGAGCAAACATTATTTAACACTCAATAAAGCAATAAATAAATTGCAAGCTCAGGGAAGGGATACTTACCTCGAAGCAACGAAAGCATCTGCAATGTTAGCTTAAAAAAATCACATCACTAATCCTAGATATGATTTCTAATTAACATGCAATTATTCAATTGTTTTTTTAAGGTTTTAAATTATTTAATGAGACCTAAAATAATAAGTGCAATGCATGCGATGATGTGCAAAAAATGTCTAATTATAATAACACGTAATGTACAACCTAATATGCAAACTATATGTCACGTGACATTAATTATTTAACTTAATCTAATGCTAGAAAATATTTAATACAACTATCCTAGTATATCACGCATTTAAATGACCCTAAACATGCAATGACTAGATGACACATGGAAGATAACCTAATTCTACATGACATGAACATGGCAATTTTTATTTTTTTTATTTTTTATAATCAAAATTCGAAATAAAAAAAAACTATATGTAAACATGAAAACTACCCTAAAATATTCTAATAAGAAACACATCTAACTCAACTATATATATATTTTTTTGGGTTTTCTTTAATAAGCCAAATCAATTCGAGCAAAGGCATATCAACACATAATGCAACTGAATCATATAAAGCATGCAATTTTCCCGACCCTAGATAGAAAATCAAAACAATCAAAAACCTGATCCGACGTCTCGCGGCTCAATATTTTTGATTATTGAGATTTTTATCACGACACAACGACCTCACTAAATCGGAACATGCCAAATATCTCAAAGGAAATCACGTTAGCAATAAATGCATTGCTAATTAGGCAACTTTATATTCAGATAAGCGAACGGATTAGGAAATTACCTTGATGGTTTTTCTCTGGTTCTCACAAACGATCCGAGACGGCTTTCAATTACTAATGACAGCACCTAACTCTGTTCCACAGCCGGGTGAGACTTGTGGCCACGGGCTCGCGATGTCCAACAAAAGGCAAGTCTACAATGGGCGAACGACCGCGAGGTGAATTCTGGACTCGTCAAGCGGGTACAGAATTTCTCGGACGATGGGGCGTCGATGTCGTGGACCACCGCCAAATAAAGAATTGTAATAAACTAATCCTTGGTCCTTTAACTAGACCAAGCAATCTCATGCAGAAAGGGACGAACTCCACCGCTCACTCACCCCTTTTGATTGAGATCAGATTGGCTCCTTGCTGAGCATCTTCTCTTCATCGTCTTGTGAGTGCGTTGCTGACTATTTGCTGGACTACACGTTGAGGGAACCGGAGCCACGCAGACTAGACTTCGATACTCGCCGGCACTGGATTTGTTCGAGTTGATGCAGCGAAGTCTGGTGTCTCGTTGATGCTGGTTGGCGTCGGGATTTGACAGCGATCTCGACGAGAAGCTGCGTTAGGCGCAGCACTTGTGATTGGTAGTTGCAGGGCGTGCAACTTGGTCGGATCTCGAAGATTCCCCCCCCGAAGAACACCCTTTTTTTTCTCACTCTCTCTCGCTTTTCTCTTGCACTCTCTCTTTTCTCGTATTTTTTTTTGTGTCCCTCTCTCCTCCTTGAGTTGTGTGTGGTCTTTTTATAGGCAGAAGGGTTTGAGCCATCAAGGAAAGAAAGCAGATTTTATTTTCTCTTGGGATACTTTAAAATATATTCCACTTTCCTTGTGTATTGCACGTCCATGTGCCCTCATTGAAGGATGTGCACATCTTTCCTTCTTTGAAGAAGGAAACATGTTGCTCAATATATGCTCTTTACGTGCAACAAATCTTTTCTTACTCTCTTTCATTACCTTTGTGCGCATGTTTGCATCGAATCGCAAAATATGAATATTCTTCGCCAATTTTATTTCCTTAAGCCAAATATCAGCCCCCAAATTGACCCAACATTGCCAAAAATTCAAGATCGTAACAGAGTTGTCCAAATTCCGAATCTTGTAAAGATGAGCTCATAATTTATCCATGATGATATGTGAATATATTACCCAAATATATGAAAAATCCACCGCCGCGTCATCGAATTTTTCGAAATATATCAATCTTCCCACTTGTCGATCTTGAATGGGCTTGGCCAAATTTTCACTTATTGTGGGCTTAGTTAAAGCTTAGAACCATCAATTGAAGCCCATCCGTTATCAGCCCAATGCAAATGCAATAAATGCTTCTAAAACTATATGCTATGCAATTTAATCTTAATATTTTTTGTTTAGGGGTTAAAATTAATCCCTAAATTTTTGTGCATTAAATTACGAATGATCAATCAAAATTTAGGTGTCAACAGACAGGTTTCATCATCACAAGCGTGACTCATGCTTCAAAATTCACTATCAGATGATGGTGATGCTCACAGATGCAGAGACCCCCTTCTCTACTGTCCTCTTCTTTCTAATGTATGCAAGATTTCCTCACGCAGCAACCTAACATAGGAATACAGGATCAAGACCTACTAATTCTTGTGTCCACATTGCATGTTTTTCCACAATAATAGTACAGACAATTCGGTGGAAGATTTGATGATGTTTTTGTCAAACTTTACTGTGGGAACAAGCAAGCGTGTATGGACTTTAGCCGTGTATGAACATTGCATGTTTTTCCACAATAATACAGGATCAAAACCTACTAATTCATCGATGCAGTTTCACCTCAAAAAAAGCAGTTTTCATTTCCCCCCCAGTATCAAGAATCTCACAGCAAAGAGCTGGGAAATCATCTGCAGCAATGTGCTTGGGTACTTCTTGATCTTGTGGCTTGTGGGTTCGGATTCAAATCGAACAGTCGGGGCTTATTTAATGCCGCATTGATGGAATTTAGATATAGAACAACCCATATATAACCTGATGTAAATCAGAAATCAAATAGCCCCAGATTACATCTCAAACCAATTTAGTCTAAACAGGTTAAGCGTGTTTACAGTGCAGGGAAACAAAAGCATCGAACGTGACATTACCAATATCTCAGTAACCATTAACTCAAATCAATTTAATTGCATAAAATTTATCTTTGAAAGAGTAAAGGAATCGAAGGAGATGAAAGAGAGTAAACCACAGTGCTTGTGGATCATAGAAAACTATGAGTCAAATACCTGAATCGAGCTCGGATTCAGGCTCGATGTTAGGGTTTTGGCTTCGGGAGGACGAACCCAGAAGCGGGATCCGACATGGGTTCGGAGGAGGAAGGTGAGCAGAGCCGGGCGAGGGTGACGGACAGGAACCATTCGGATCGAGTGAGAGATGAAGACAACCAAGTGAGCGAGCGAGTGAGAGAGAGAGATGGAGATGGGTCAAGTCGGAGGCGGAGGTGGAGGCAATCAAGTCAGAGGCAGAGACGGCTCGCGCCGGAGATGGAGGCGGAGGCCGATCGACTGGAGACGGAAGTGGAGGCGGAGGCTGATCGCGCCGGAGATGGAGGCGGATCGTGACGAAGACGGAGGCAAGAATGACCAAGCACGAGAGATAGAGGGAGACTATCGAGAGAGAGATTTTGAGTCAGAATTTTTTTATTTGCTAATTTTTAATCGGTTCAATTCGGTTAACCGATTTGTTTCGGTTAACCGAATTGGAATAGGAGATATAATTTGATTTTTTGGTTAACCGAACCGGAAACCGCACCGAACCGAAAACGCACAAAATTTCGGTTCGGTTCGGTTCGGTTTCCGGTTTCCGGTTCGGTTACTGACACTCCTACCCATGCCCCACTTGGTTTCTAACCAATCCCAATATGCTAGTAGCGACTTCTCATTTAAAGATTTTCATGAACACCCAATGTTATGCGAGGTATGAGCTTGAGAAAGCTTATGTCTAATGAGAGTCTTGGACCCATTCTTTGGATAATACCCCTAAACATATTTATTTAGATATTCATTTCCCCATCAGGATGGAAAAAATAGGTCGTGACAGTAACAATGCACGAAAATCTCCTCGTCCGTAGAAAATCATGTCCATAATTGCAATTTTTTGTACTTAGTCAAAAGATCATGTTAATAAATTGAACATAATAATGGGTTCTCATGAGATGTTCATGTCGCTTTTGGACTCCATCATCTTTGTGAGATATGGAAATGCCACAAATAATATTAGTCAATAAAAAAGAGGGAGACTCACGCACGAAAATTTTCCATGACATTCTCCTTGACTCTAGTCATTCTCATAATTCTAAGTCAATTGATTTTTCATTCTCGTAATTCTAGGTCAATTAATTTTTTTTAGTAAGTCACATACTTTATTCATATTTTAACTCTTATCTTCAAACTTTTGCTCCGTCTCTTTATAAGATATGAGAGTCGAAACCCATACCTTAAACTAAATCATTCCACCTCAATCTTTTAAGAAGGTGGGGATTTAACTCCTTGACTCTTCCTTTTCATATGAAATAGGTGACTATTAGAGCAAACTCCAATTATTAAAGTCAACCGATTGGTCATAGTAAAATAATGAGAATGTAGGTTCCTCGAAAGGTAAGGCAACTGCATGCCTCCTATACTATTATCACTTTCTATTCTTGCCCTTCAGTCCAAGGCAAATGGACCACCCCAATTTAAGATCACTAACCTCAAAAGGCAAGTCTTATAATTATTTCCAATAAGATAAAATAAAGTGTTAGAAAGGAAATGCATTTTTGTCTCCTTATCTTGAGTGTTATTGATCGGAGTTATTCAACTTCAAACTCTGCTGATTGGGTTTAAACTTGCTGAATTGGAGGCTTTTTCCCATCAATGTTCACCTCAAGAAGAGCGATCGGAAGAGATTCTGTCTAATAGAAGATAAGTCGGATTGCATTGACCGAAATCAGTCGAATGGAAGTTTACTGGGAGTGTCTGAACTCTTTCCGGTGAAAGGCATAGGCTTGCCCGGCGTGCTCGGCATCAGTGGGAACAAAGTTGCAAGCTTGCACTTTCTTGGAGTGTCTGCTAGTACGGAGTGTTCGGTAAATGAAGAAGCGTGGAACTTACCCGATGACTAAACCGATCTGCTGTCCCACTCAATGAAATTTCCTACGATGAGCCAACGAAGAATTTCTGGCTGAAATTATGGAGAAGGAATTGGCTTTCGAGATCCCTCCTTCCTTCGATTGGTCGGGCAAACATGTGGAGTTTTCTTTTCTTGGAGTCCAGGGAAGCGAAGCCGCTGTGAAGGTCCCCCCCGCGCGCCGGGCGGAGTCGTTGGAGTCAGAAGCGACGTTCATACGCCTTTTTGCTTATGGTCGTCTTGGAGAAAAATAATGTAAATCCTAATCAAGGTTAGTTAGGAAAAAAAAGGAGAGAGATAGACTGGCGGAGGGCAGGCATTGAAGACTTAACATAGCTAAAGGTTTTAGGTACAAGCTACGAGCCATTCGATCAAAATCCCTGGAAATTTCGAAGGGACAGTTCGTTGCACATGTTGTGTCAACGACGCGTTCCACGCCTCTTTTCGGAAACTTATTGGTCATTCTATAATATTAAAATGCAGGTTTCCTGGAAGGTGTCTAGCTGCTTCCCTCTTGTCAATATTATAGGCCTTCACTTCTACATAATGGGACCAATCCAAGGCAAGCGAACCGCCCCAGTTCGACATCACCAATCTCAACTTCTCTTTCATTTAATTCCACTCGGCAATACACAAATTCCATCAACATGGGTTTCCATCAACAGTTCATCTTCCTTCTCTTTCTGTCTCTTTTGCCATCTCAAACCATCTCTAGCTATTCCTCTAGCGTTGTGAAATCATGGTGTAGCAAAATGCCTTACCCACAACCTTGCGAGTACTTCTTGACCCACAACCATGAGGAAACCCCTCTCAAACGGAGGTCCCATTTCCTCAAAGCCTCCATGCAAGTCGCCCTTGACAGAGCGCAGCTCGCCCAGACCCACACGTACTCGCTAGGCTCCAGGTGCCGGGATGAACGCGAGAAGGCCGCGTGGGCTGATTGCCTCAAGCTTTATGAGCACACGGTTCACAACTTGAACCGGACTATCAATCGCCAGTGCACTCGGGACGATGTGCAAACCTGGCTTAGCACTGCCCTGACCAACCTGGAGACCTGCAAGACTGGGTTTGTCGAGCTCGGCATCTCAGAAAATGTGTTGCCCTTGATGTTGAATAATGTTTCCAAGTTGATAAGCAACACTTTGTCTGCAAACTATATGCCCTATGCGATCCCAAACTACACCAATGAGGTCCCTACTTGGGTGAGGCCTGGCGATCGGAAGCTTTTACAATCTTCGCCCACACTATCCAAAGCCAATATCGTGGTGGCTCAAGATGGTTCAGGGAACTACAATACAATTAGCGAAGCTATAACTGCGGCTTCACTGCGGTCTGATACAACAAGGTACATAATCTATGTCAAGGCCGGTACATATGAAGAGAATGTTGAAGTTGGATCAAAATTAGAGAACATCGCGCTCGTGGGTGATGGTATTGGAAAGACCATAATTACCGGAAGCAAAAGTGTTGCTGGAGGATTTACTACCTTCAATTCAGCAACCGTTGGTAAGTTTATTCTGTAATTTATTTATGAATTTTTGCACTTTATACAGGATAAATATTGTTTAGGAAAATAAAAAGAAGTTATCAACCGTCAATCAAGTCTATTCATGGGGCACCGAGCTTAACTTAGTAACTCAATATGCCTTTTAAGATCATAGATTTGATAATCCGCGTGAATTGTGATAATGTTGGAATGTCGAAGAAAGCTAAGATTTCTATTATGTTACAAATTACAATCAGATTCACATAAATATTTTGAACGACCTAATAATGTCAAAAAGAAATTTTCAATTAGTTAAGCATGCCTCGATTTTCATGAAACTTAAGATGCTTAAAGTACAAACCGGAGAATAAAAGGAGTTGCTCCATTTTTTCTATGTTGTGGCCCAGCAAGAAGTCCCGTACGAGCGAACCAACCTTCTTTATTTTCCTAGATCAAAACCATGGAAATATTAAAAGGACTTCTTATTTGGTACGCTAAGTATGTGAAAGACATTAAACATATACAATATTCATGATTTTTAACAAGTACATATAATCCCACAGTATCGGGCTCATATTACTGTTCAAAACTACTTATTTTTAAGTTGAAGAATGTACAAACAGTATCTTTACATAGTTTCCATAAATACAGTGAAAAATTTATACTCCACATATGCATCTTCATTCATGTAGTGATTTATTGGTCTATTTTCCAAAGCAAACGCGCTTGTAAACCCGGGATATTGATGTATATATAAAAATAGATCGAATTGGGGTTTCGACTGCTATTAATAATAAAGCCTAATAGGAGGAGGAGAATGATAAGCTTTGGCTTTAATTAATCTGGTCGCAGATTGACCTGGATTGGGAAACGATTTCGGGTCATATAATAAGTAGATGAAGCAGGTCTAGATCGTGAGATGCAAGAATTAGTGCACAAGGTTGTACAATTCTTCAGCACTATGAGGTGGTCGATCAAGCATTTAGAGATTCTGTTTAGTCTGCTAAGATACTTCCCGGTTTAGATTACACGTGCCGGTAGACATACAAGTACTAATAAATCCTCATCTTGAGTTTCAGCTGTTGATGGTGATGGATTCATCGCTCAAGACATCACTTTTCGTAACACTGCTGGAGCTGGAAATCACCAAGCAGTTGCTCTGCGTTCCAGCTCTGACCTCTCGGTCTTCTATCGATGTGGCTTCGAGGGTTATCAGGACACCCTTTCTGTTCATTCTAAACGACAATTCTACAAAGAGTGCGACATCTATGGCACCACCGACTTCATCTTTGGAAATGCTGCTGTCGTTTTCCAAAATTGCAACATCTATGTCAGAAACCCTCCTAACAAGGTCAATACCATCACTGCACAAAGCCGAACTGACCCCAACATGAACACCGGTATCTCCATACTCAACAGCAAAGTCACCGCTGATTCAGATTTGGCATTGGTTCAAAGCTCCGTGAAGACATACCTTGGAAGACCGTGGCAAAACTATTCAAGAACTGTTTTCATGATGACTTACCTGGATAGCCTAATTGACTCAGCTGGGTGGTTGGAGTGGGACGGTAACTTTGCATCGGACACTTTGTATTATGGAGAGTATATGAACACAGGCCCCGGGTCATCGACTGCAAATAGGGTCACATGGGCGGGTTACCATGTCATTACAAGCGCGACAGAGGCTTCAAAGTTCACCGTCGGGAAATTAATCCCTGGCGGCACTTGGTTGCTCGCCAACGGCATGCCTTACACCTCGGTGGGTTACGACTTGCCTTACGCCTCTGGGGGTTATGACCCGATTTACACCTCAAGGGGTCATAAACCGTTCATTGGTTTTGTTGGGGGCTACAATGTTTATTCTCTATTCCAGCTCTCTCTTCTTCCTTTTCTCTTTCTTCTAGCTATCTAGTCTTTTTTTTTTTGCCAAAAAATTTAATATGTTTTTTTGTCAATCCTACTTTACTCCTGATATAGTTGAAAGTGTCATTTTTCCACTTTTTTTTTGCTGTAAGGAAGTAATTTTATTGCTTACTAAATACATTTGTAATTGTTTAAAAACTCCCAAATCAAAGAATGAATAAATTTATAAGACCATTCACTTTTGATTTTTGGCTTCGATTTTCATTTTAACTAGTAGCCTATCTTAACATCGTGAACGAATCTAACTTCTCTCAAACGAACGACATCTGTTCTTGCCGAACATGATCAAACCTTCTACATTGTAGCATACAGTGGATGCGAAGTAGCTAATGACAAATCGTTGTTTCCTGCTTTTGTTCCTCAACTCCTTCCAAGCACTTGAAATTGACAAAGTAGTTCTCCATATATAGCAGGGTGCTCAAGATCAGTTGTGAGGCCTGCTTGGCATATCAGCTTAAAATAGACTACAGGTGATTCTGGGATTCAATCCTTCTTGGTTAAGCTTCAAAAGTTTCCGAAAAAGATTTCCAAAAACCAGCAGAAATCCCATATTCGACAGGATGGAGTACCTGAGTTGAAGACTGCAAGTTCAAAAGATTTTTTCGCTTCACTAGCTCCCTATACTGCGCATACTGCACTATATAGCTCCGTTTTTCTGAGGATTCAAGTTCGTATTGGATGAGGCGTGAAACTGATTTTAGATGAGCAAGCTAATGCGGAACGTAGAAGCGATGTTCTTTCTCCAGGATAAACAACATAAAAAAAATAAAAAAAAAACATCAGCAACATAGAGGAGAGTCGGTGCAACTGTTCACCTCAAGAGTAGTAACTAGAGATTGTCTGATAGAAGCTAAGTTGGACTGCATTGATCGAAAGCAGTCGAATCTAAGCTCTCAGCATAACTGGATGTCTGAAATGTCTTCCTTCTACCTGATGTGCTGGAAAAATATGGATTTGAAGCAATCAAGCAATCAAGTCAAAGTTTGAGGTGTGATATTACTTTCTTTAAAGATTTGTTTGCCCTACAATATTGCTAATGGTCATCGGTATATTTCCTCTAGGATACAACAAAATCTAAGTTGAGAATATCATATAGCAATTTTAGTATTTCTCCAAGACCTCTTTAGGGAAACAATCGGAAACAATGGATGTATATTTTTCGAAAGAAAATGAAAATTGGAAGAAGAAGATTATGATTGAAAAGACATGTTCAGTAATTACTAGCAAAAAAATAAGAAGTTATATCTGAAGAGACACAACCTTCTAAGGACTAAGAAGTTATGTCTGAACAAGTACAAACTTTGAGAAAACCGTTAGAAGAAATAATAAAATTCAGTATTAAATAGATAAAAAAATAAAAATAACCATAATTCCTTCATTAACAATCGCGTTGTTTCAACAAGACACCATGGTTAATTTTTATAAAAACAAATTCAAATTTTTTAATAAATGAAAATTAATGATCGATTGTTAGTGCTAAATCTCCTCCACATGCATACTTACATATTTTCAATGTGAGATAAGGCACCTCTTAATTTGTTTTACAAACAAACTACCAATGATCCCCCACTTTGTTTGTAAAACAAAAACAGCATAAAATGTTAAAAATATACAGCCAAAATTCCCATGAGATTAATATACCTACATAAAGGTCTATTTCAAGTTAAATCTTTATTTAGTGCAAGTGTATCAAAACTCTATCAAAGTGACAAGTAACTTGGCTTGAAACTTGTACTTTTAAATAATAGAATTAAACATGCTACACATACTAATCTCTTATTTCATCGAGAAATTCAATATTACTCCACACTGTTATGGCCTTGTGCTTGATCCCATTTCATAAGCTCTCTAGAAAGCAACTATAATTTTCATAAGAAGCAACATCACTTCCAAGCTCATATAAGTGAAGTATCTACCATGTGTTTATATTACTACCAACACATTACAAATTTGTATTATACTTCATTAAGAATTCAATTCAACCTACGAAATATAATAGATGATACCGATTTATCATATCAGGGCTACGTTAATATCAAACAATCACATTCAATAACTTGCTTTTATCAATTAAATATTGTAACTAGTGATATTCTAGAAAAATGTCGAGTTACTATCACTAATGATTTTAAAGGGTTTTAACCCCATTTCTTGTAAGGTCATATTTAACATGTCTCTTGATAAAGTTTTTATAAAAGGATTGGCTAAATTCTTGCTTGACCTTACGAAGAAAATTATTATAGTATCATCTTTAATCAATTGTCTCACCTACTCATGTGTTAGGCTAAGATGTCCAAACTTACCATTATAAGTGCTATTATAAGCTCTTGCCAAAATTAGCTTGACCATCACAATAGATAAAAATATGAGGCATAGGACTAGGACATAATTTGATATCCAACAACAAATTCATACTCGATTCAGCCTCTTTTTTAGTTGCTACTAAAGTAATAAGTTAAGATTCCATTGTTGAGTGAGTTATGCACAATCCCATTCATTCCGGTCCGATCAAAACAGATCTTGTTGAATGAATTTGTTTCTTGCTCGCCCAAAAAACAACACATTCACCTAGTGTGAAAATTCATCTAGAAGTGGATTGTTTATCTCTCACACTTGTAATCCAATTAGCATCAGTGTATACTCCTAATACACCTGAATAATTATTATAGAACAATCCTAAATTTTAAGTCCTCTTAAGATAACTAAAATTCCGGTAATAACTTTACAATATTCTATACTTGGATTACAAATAGATGTACTTAACTTATACACAGAATAAAAATATCGAATCTAGTACAGTACATTCAATATATTCCCTATAACACTCACATTAAAGACCCATCTACCATAAATTAAATGGATTATTCATTTCTTAGAATCTAAGAAATTGAAATTTGTTCAATATCTTTTCCACATGATCACTTTGGCTCAAAGAATAATCTCCACTATATTTTTAATTTTAATACCCAAGAAAGTATCTACTTTACCAAATCTTTCGTTTTATAAATGAAAATTAGATACTTCTTAGTCTCAATAAATCCAATTATAGTACTTCCAAAGTCCCCTTCAGATACCCCCACTTCAATAATATTTCTAGAGGCATCCAATCAAAACTATGCATCATCAAATTTTCATGATCAGTTAAATAAATATACCAAATATAGAAAAAAAAAAGTGGAATAGCTATGATGCCTCTCTAACTTCTATAAACATAATTAGAGGTGTCAAAATTGGTCATAAACCCATATTATGACTCACTTTTAGTTAAATGGGTCAAATATGGGTCAAGTGAAAGTTAAATGTAGGTCAAATATGGGTCAAGTGCAAGTTAAATATTGGTCAAATATGAGTCAAGTGAAAGTTAAATATGGGTCAAATATGAGTTGAGTGAGTTATTAGGTAGACCCATCATCTCTCTCATTCCATCCCCATCCTCTATGTGTTCTCGACTTCCGTTGTCAATCCTGCCATCACGTCATCATCGCCATCGCCGATCTCGAGCTTACTGTCGCCTGCTGAAGCTCAGCTTGGATTTAGCCAGGCGAGTCACAACAAAGCTTGGGCTGGCAAGCCCTAAGCTCATTGGCCGAAGCTCAGCCTAGATCTGAACAGGCGAGCTGCGAGGTCGCCAGCCTTGGCTAAGCTATGGCCCGCCCGAATCTGGATAGGTGAGCCCCGAACTTGCTAGCCGCAATAGAGCTCGCAACTCGCTAGATCCAAGCAAGCTCGAGCTTGAACACTACTAGCAACCTCGGTGGATCCTAGATCAACCGAACCTCGAGTTCATCGGCCTTGGTCAAGTTCAGGCTTGTTGGCCTGCGTCTTGACCAGTCACCATCGGGCGGCACCAACAGAGGAAAAAGGGGAAGAAGAAGGTGGAAGAAAGAAAAGAGAAAAGAAAGGGAAAATAAAAAGAAACAGAAAAAGAAAGAAAAAATAAATTCAATTCAATTCAATTTTTTAAAAATAATTAAAAAATCAATTTTTAAAAAAATATTTTTCAAAAACTATTTCAACTTAGAGGTATCCACATTTTTTTATTTACTAATTTTTTATTATTTAATTTATTTATAAATTTGATGTGAAATTTTTATTCAAATAATTTATATGTGAAAAGTTTAAAATGGACTAAATAAGTGGGAGTGGATTTTCTTAAATTAAGTTAAATAATAATATGTGTTAGTAATATCGATCGGATATGTGTCGGGTATGGATCAGGTCGAGTATAGGTCATCAAATTTACATTGTATGAAAATGTATGAAAATGGGTCAAAATTTATGTTGCGGAAGAGTTAAATGGGTCAAAAGATTGCATAATAGGGTTTTTGTTATTTTATTTTAAATGCCTATTTAATTTGCATTTACCATTTTTCAAAAAAAATCGACCCAGCCCAGCCCACCAAACCCAACCCGATCCACCCATTTGACACCCCTAGACATAATAAAATCATACAAGTCAAAATTTATGTTGCCTTATTAACCTCAAAGGAAGAGTGAAAGCGTGTAATTTATTCAATAGCTTCACCAAGACAACCACGGAAAAAAAAAGGAGAAGACTTTGAACAAAAGATTGCCCTATAATAACGCGCCCGGCACGCATGATGATCCGCCACTCACGGGCCGCCTGCACCTCACGCCGCCCCCCGCGCCGGGCCGCCAAGCCGCCGCCGCCGTCGCCCTAGCCGGGGTCTCCACGCCGGTCGCCCGTCCGTCGCCGTGGGTCGGGCGAGGGGACACGCCCGGCCGCCCCCATCCGCCGCAGAGGAGAGGAGCGGCAGCTGCCCGGGTCAACGATGGACCGGGTCAAGTTATATTTAATTTGTTCCGATTTAGGTCTCATCTAAATTGTGGGTCCCATATTTTACTTTCTTTCATTAATGGGCCATTTTGAAGAATTTTCGACCGGGCTTCGGCCAGCCGGTCAACCGAAACCCGGGTCTCCGACCCGGTCCGAATTACTTTTTAATTAATAAAAAAAATCCAAAAATTCAAAAAAAATTAAATATTAAAAAATATTAAGAAAAATTTCGAAAAATCATTAAAAATTAAAAAATGTTTTTTTTTTAATTTCAAAGTTTAATTTAATTTATTTTACTTTATCCCTGTTTGAATACTCAAAAATTTCATTAAAAAAATTAAAAATTAGTCCAAAAACATTAATAAATGTCTTTTTTTAATTTCAGAAAAGCCAAAAAATTTTAAATCTTAAAATTCTTTTTTTAATTTCAGAAAATTCGAAAATATTAAAAAATATTAAAAAATTCAAAAATTCAAAAAAATTCAAAAAATCCAGAAAATCAGAAAAATTGCAAAATTCAGAAAACCCTTAAAAAGAAGAAAGACCAAAACTGAATAAGTCTTAGGGCTTTACAATAGGCTTTTTTGAATAGCTTGCCAGACACACTAATACACAATCAAGTTAGGTACGAAAGGGCATAAATCAAGTCCCCGACCCTAGACCCTCGGAAGCGCAAAAAGTCGGCATCCCATGTCTCGCTCGGTTTCTAGTCGACTTAACTAGTGGCGACTCCTTATTTGAAGTTTTTACGAATATCCCAATGTCGTGCAGGGTATGGGCTTGGGAGAGCCCAAGTTAATTAAGGGCCGTCGGTCCGAGATTAACAATACCCCTAAACCTAAACCTATTATTATTATTTTCACGAAAA
Source organism: Corymbia maculata (assembly GCA_014182735.1). NCBI lineage: Eukaryota > Viridiplantae > Streptophyta > Magnoliopsida > Myrtales > Myrtaceae > Corymbia > Corymbia maculata. The sequence goes on from CM024686.1 coordinate 10,488,313, forward strand.
TTTTAATTTTAGTAGGTCGCGACATTTAGGCCTAATTTGTTGATTGTGTGTTATTTATCGTGTTTCTTTGGCAGCGCATTCAAGAAGGTGAGGTAAGTCCACTAACCTCATGTTAAATGTCGGTGCAGGATTGGAGTAATAAGGGGTGGAGTTTTTGCTAACAATCTGTTTCGTAGTTTGGTGGATGGGAATGAATGTTTATATATTTGAATTTTTGAAGTGTTTGTTTGTTATATAAACTGTTGTGCATTTCTTTCTTACATTGCACTACACTTTAGCACACACAACCTGCCGCCGGACCTGGGCCGCATTAAGATCACTTAGGATGGTGTTGAGATGGATACCACTCCGACTACCACCATGTAGTACTCGCCCTATCTCAATTCCGAAATTCGAAAAGATGTTTTCTCCCCTTTTTACTGTTCATTTCTTATTCATTTTTGAAATTTGCGGAGATCAATCGAATGCCCTCGCTCCTAATTGGGAAAATTAGCAAACATTCAGTGTTAATTTCAAAAATCTTTGATTTAGCCCTATAAATGGATGATTTTGTCAAAGTTTCTAATCATGGCCTTAAAGTCATATCTTGTCAAAAAAAAAAAAATTCTTCAAATTCATGATTTCATTTTGGGGCACAAAAAATTTGAATTCACACTTTTAATCAAATGCTTTCCTCTCACATTTTGAGATTGAAAATTCAAATCACATTTTGTATATAGATTTCTCAAAATAAAAATCACCTCATTTTGGCAAGAGTGAAAGCACCAGCTTCAAAAATCAACGCCACATTTTGCATATGAAACTTTTGGGAATAGAGTGGGCATTCAATTGATAATGCAAATTGATCTTTCAATGATGTCTCCTCTACAATCAAATCTTGGTAAAATACCGAAAATCCTGTAATAGGAGTTTTGGGGCATGTGTCATCGCCTCGATTTCATTGTAAGAGGCGCCTCATTGGAAGATCATTTTCTCATTCACATAAGACATTCTTCTTCTTCTTGCAGATGTGTGACTTCCTTCGAACTTTCCTTACTTTGACCGTAATAGGAGTGTATTGTATTTCTTTTTGTATATTTATTCTTTTTATGGATGATGTTTCAGTCTTAAGTTGATCATAAACCCAAGTGACTCATTTTTTTTTTTGGTAAAGAAATTCAAGTTTTTAAAACATCCTTTGGTCGAGGGCAATTTGGAAGTTGGTGTATTCTATTGAATTTCCATAAGTTTCTGAAAGTCAATGTATTGTGTTCCTCTCACGTGTTCGTCCTACTCGAAGGATAATCTAGGATGGTAAAATCGTGATCGTTCCAATGGAATCAATTTATTCTAAAACTGATTTGTTCATACATTTTTCCTGCAGGAATAAACTAAACAATTTTGACATTGGTATTTGAATTAGATCACAAGCAAATACTTTCACAAGTCTTGATCTCGGAATTCAAAGGAATGAGAGCCCCAACTTTGACATTGAGTTCTTCGGAAGCTCGTACCCATGAATTCAAACGACACTTCTAACACATTGCCTTCCATCATGTCCCAAATCTTTGAAGCTATCAGATATATAGAATTAAGGGTCGGAAAATCAGCGGCTAGATTGCAGTTGATTCTTGTGATGGAGTTCACCGCCTCGGGAGACTCATAGCTTGTTCAAGAAGACAGCATCGTGCCTCGTCAAAAGAACGGATCTTTTGAGATGCAATCCAATGTTGACGTTGAGAGAAGAATTTTTCTCCTGGTTCTATTTAGAATTTGGACAAATTCATTGCATGCTAATATACCTCGATATAGCTTGCTGGATTTTTGGGCTTTTATCTTGATGATGTTACACATAATTGTTAGAAAAGTTCCCATGGTCGGAGAAGATTAGTACAAATCCGGTGTCCTCTCTTGAATGGTAGTTGCCAACAATGATATCCAAATGTACCAAGATGATTTTTCCATAGATGGAAATGAATATACAACAAATCGAGAAGCGACCATTGAAGAATATGTTACATATGAGGTTCATGATTCCTTGCTCCTTGAAATATGAAAATGGGTCAAAACGGATTAAATGGGTCAACATGGGTCGAACCATTTTTGACCCGACCCAAACCCAACCCGATCCACCCATTTGACACCCCTAGACATAATAAAATCATACAAGTCAAAATTTATGTTGCCTTATTAACCTCAAAGGAAGAGTGAGCGTGTAATTTATTCAATAGCTTCACCAAGACAACCCAAAGCTTGAACAAAAGATTGCCCTATAATAACGATGACTCATCATCTGAGCAGGAGCTTTTGATCGTGCGCATCCAAATTCATCTACAACAAAAACAAAGGAATGTATCCGAATATTGGCCTCTAGACAACAAAAAAAAAAAAAAGGGTCATAATTTCTCAAATGCAGAACCAAAAAGGATGTGCTTCCAGCAATTAGAACCAATTCAGGGCAAATTAGTAGAGATAAAAGGTCGGCATGAAACTAACACCTCATTTTACCATGCCAATCCAGCAGGACAACAATCCCATATACCAAATGGACCAAATGTGTAGAATCAATAAAGATCACTGGTTATGGCAATGGGACAACAAAACAAATCAAAATAACATGAAAAGAAGTATTAACCATTTTGCATGCAAGACTGCATCATTTCACCATAACAGGGAGTGAACGTAGACATCCTAAATTGCCCCAGGTTGACCAACACTTCATAATTTTATTAGTTAAGATGTTCTTCACCGATTACGAAACTATGTCAAATCTGTTGCATGAACTATCAATGAATTCTCATTTGGAAACTGCAATGACCATAGGCACTCTCATAAACCAATAGATTTATGAGTTCACAGGACCATAAGAAGACATTCGTTCAACCTTTGTAGCTTCTCGACATACACGACAATCTAAATGAGAAATCAACAATTATGCAGAGTTCCTTCTTTTCTACTCAACCGATTGTAACATAAAATGAAAGTCAGAACAGAGAAACTGAGAGGCACATTGCAATGAAGAAGAGAAGAGGAAGAAGATGATGATCCAGGATTCATGGACAACATCACAAACCGCTTGATCATGAGCCACCACGGGCCTACACTTATTCCGGCTCTAACTCCATTGTTGTATAAATAAATCCTTAAAATTGTTGAAAAAATATGGGTTTGAATCAATGGAACAATCAAATCAAACATTGAGGCGTTATATTACTTTCTTTAAAGATTTATTTGTCTCACGATATTGCTAATGGTCATCGATAAGTTTTCTCTATGATACAACAAAATCTCGATTGAGAATACTAGGTAGTAATTCTAGTATTTCTCTACGGTTTCTCTAAGGAAACAATTTGAAACAATAGCTGTATATTCTTTCGAAAGAAAAAAAAATTGGAAGAAGAAGATTATGATTGAAAAGACATAGTCAATAATTAATAGTAAAAACAAAAAGCTATATTTGAAGAGACACAACCTTCCAAAGACAAAGAAGATATGTCTAAACAAATACAACCTCTGAGATAACCGTTGGAATAATTACTAAAATTTAGAATTAAATAAATAATAAATAAAATAATCATAACTCCTTCGTGAACAGTCGCATTGTTTTAATAGGACACTATGGTTAATTTTTATAAAATAAATTCAAATTTTTTAATAAATAATAATTAATGATTGTTGTTAGTGTCAAATATTGTCCACATGCATACTCACATCTTTACAATGTGGAATAAAATACCTCTTGGTTTGTTTTACAAACAAACTACCAACATAAATAATATCCACCAACCCATAATAGCATAAAGAAGCTCTACGGTAGTCACTGAAAACTGAGTGCCAAAGTGTGAAGCTTGTCGTTCGAGACAAAGAACCGGAGAGATGAGGCTCAAACCATAACCACCAACAGATCAAAAAATCAAACTAAGAGCTAATAAAGTTGGATGTAGGAGTGCATTAAACCTTCTGATAATGGATGAATTTGAAGCATGGAGAAGTACCTCCAAAGTGAAAGGGCAAAACAGATCCATTGATCTTGTCCCTAAACAACTGGACGACTCGAATTCATAGATCTCTTGTTAACTAAAGCTGTACATTGGACTTTAGCTGCAGTTGCTTTAAGGAAGTTACATAGGAAGGTAGAAGCAGAGGATGTTGAAGCGCCACTGTTCTGCACCTTCTGCTGCGAGTTCGATTTGCAGAATAAAAATGGACATGGAGCCATTTATTTGGTGAATTGTCTTGCTGATGAAGCAGGAGATAGGAGTGGATCACATCTCCTTAGATAATGATTGCCTAAAGAAGTCGGAGGAACTTAAAAGAACGATTTACACATTACAGAGAAATGTATGTACAAGATACCAGGAAAAAAGCTCGAGAAGCATACAAAATCTAAGGCCCAAGTGTGCAGACATTCACCATTTTTTTGTTGCCTGGAGTGACAGCAGTCAAATTGATTGTTCAAATGTGTTGGAAGACCTTGAAATGATCTTCAGTTGCCTCCAAACTAATGCTAAATCTTCTCCTTTAAGGAAAAATTTGTAAAGTAAAATTTCATTGATATTTACAGGAACAAACAAGTCTCATCAAAAGACCTTAGGCAGTAGAAAAAGAGTGACACAACCCGTGTTCAGCATATGATCAGTCCCAACCTCTCAAATTTGTTGTCCTGGCAATGGCTGCATGATTTGCCTTAGGGTGTCTCAAATCTTTCGCATTGTCAGTTGGAATTTGCTTCTTGGTTGGAGACAGCGAATAGCAAGCTAGGCTAAGTGAAATCTGTATCAGGAGGAGAAGATGTATTTGAGTCGAAATCCATCTGTGTCAAGTTCTAGCGTATTGGATATCCGTTTCCTAATCTGTGCTCATCAAGAGGCATCTCAACTAGGAGAATGCCAAAGTCATGTACATTTCCTTCAAGTGTGCCATCCCCGTTCCATGAATCATGTAAAAACGTGCTTTCTTCAAAACAAACAAGCTAAAGTTGAAAGATTTGCCAGCATTGGTGTACAATGCAAACATTGATGATCGATGACCAAGAAGAGCTTGAACAGATAATCAAGAAATTAGCCAGCTACATGTTCCATCAGAATCATCGAGAGCTAGGCTTTGTGCTGTGATTTGCATATCAAAACGAAAGCCCAGTATCTTGACTTTACAGCACTGTACAGAGGGTGAACTCGCTGCATTTCAGCTGATAAACCTAGTGGGATTGTAAATTATACTGCTCTCAATTTGTGCCAACATCTTATCCTACCACATCCTGTTTACAGAGTTAAAGAGACTTCCACAATTTAAATGGGTTTTGAAACTTCTCCGTTCTTCCACGATCTGCTGATGATCTCAATTGAAAAGGAAGGGTAGGGACTAAGATACAGCCAAGACACAGAAAAAGGTAACTTGTAAGGGAAAAACTCAACCAAAATGTCGACTGAAACCACAAAATGAGGACCAAACAAGAAATAAAGATCGGACATATTCAGACTTCTTTTCCCTCAGATGCTCTATATGCATGCATGGAAAAGGCACTGAGTCCATTTCCGCTTGCAAACTTATTATAAACGTAAAGAAATTGACAGAATAGAAGGCTTATATATATATATATGTGTTCACATTGTCAGTTTTGCTTAAATTTATTCTCTTCAATTGGACAAGTTGCTAAAAACAATGTGAAGCCTCTTTCTTATTTCGGTACAAGCAAGTAATTCTTTGAATGTCATATAAAAGCGACTAATCTAACTACAAGCTCAGTTAACGTCACTTCAATTTTAAACCAACTCATCTGAATCAGCTCGTGTATCACAAGCCAATTTTTCAGACATCCTTCCCACCATAACAAGATGATCTGTCATGACCGATCTGTCTGTATGTGGACCTTAGGTCTTCTGTTCAGTTCAGAGTTTCACCAAGAATGTTGACTGAATTTTTGAGGTAAGACATTAAGATCATTGCACAGTTTTCACATGGCAAAATCATGACAGATTCATTCAAATGATTATAGATGATTGATGAGAGATAGTAAAACGAATTTGTGCTCCATCTGTGGCTTTCTGTTCTGCCACTTAAGCAGGAAACTTGAAAAATTAAGGATAGAAGATGAAGACGAAGCCAAAGCTCAAGAGAAAAAGGGATAACCATATCTAAGATCATGTAGCATGATTTCGAGGATTTTTTCCTTGAACACAATGTTTAGCTAGAATACCATTCAATTCTGTGTACGTGTAATTATGAGATTCCACACATTAGAGATTAATGCTTTCCTTTAGCCAAGATCCTAGCCCTGCACAGCTGCACTGAACCTACTGCTATCCAAATACTTCTTGTCACAGAAATTGCAAGGTAGCTAGATTCAAACTGTGCAATAAAGACAGGCCTTCTACCACTTCCATTGCAATCTTGAGCCTCAGTGACCATGATAATGGTTTAAAACTTGTTGGATTTCCTTGGTCGGGAGAAAAAAGTCGAAAGCCCTGAATTCTGAGAAATAGCTCATCCATAGAGTGATAAAAGTCGAGGGTTTGAAATATCTCAAAATTTGAATATGTTTAACGTATTGCCAGACAGAAGTAAATTATGTTACTTCATGAAGACCCTTATGCATGACCATTGCCACACTAAAACATGACGAGATTGTGGCTTCTGTGAGTCCTGCTGTGACTCTAATAGCCGCTAGACAGTGTTATTCAAGTGACACATGCACATCAGTCAGATAAAACGGTTGAGTGCTGATTCTTACTATGATATAGCTGGTCATCCAAATGTTGTCTTCCAGGTCTTTCCAGAGTACGAAAACCAAGTGTTTATCTGCATCAGCCTAGCAGTATCCAACAAATTTGGCTAGATTAGGATGAGATAACTGACGGATCCTTTGAACCTTATGCAATATTTCCTGTAGATAGCATTTAATGAGATCGAGGAAGAGAAGTCATAGATAAACTTAAACAATCAATCGATGATCACATAGTAGCTTAGCATTTCTCGCATTCTAATCCTGCGCTTTTAATTCGAAGGAAGAACTATTACAAGAAAGAGTTTGGCGACAGAGATAGCTGCAATAGGCAATGTAGGTGCAGCCACTAGAGTCTTCACTAGCAAAAATAAACTGGAATCAACCGATTCTAGTTCATGCCAATGTGTTCGGGAGACCGGGCCCATCAAAAATTGCCCTCATAGAGAATCGTGATAGAACTTCTTGATGATGCTTTCTATTTAGTCTTTCCAGGAAAATTAAACTTCAGCATACAGAGAGACCAACGACACTGTTCTTCATCAAATATGGAACTAGCATAGTGCTTCTACGACTTACTCACCTAAGCCGCCTCGCAAATGACTTTTGGCAGTTTTGGAAACTTCAACCAATTGACTGCAATGAGTCTCCCATCAAGCCTGTTAAAAATATGTGTAAGTTTTGAGCCCCTCAAGAAAATTTGATCCAATTACATTTGTGAGTTTGAGTAGGTTTCTAATTTGAGTGTTGTCCCAGTTGAATAGTTTCCTGATAAGGGGGTTTCCACTTTGTATACAGATATTATTTAATTATAGGAGATAGGATTTCTACTCGGTGGACACACATCAAAGCAAACAAGAAGAGTTTATGAGTTTTCTGAATTAATTCTTTTAAGAAATTGTAGGATGACACTAGTGAGCTTGCTTTGGGTGTAATTGGGAGCTAGGATACCGGTGAGATTGATAGATTGTAAACTCTATGAGTGGCCCTTTAAATGAGTGGATCATATTCAAGGACCATTAACAATTTATCAGATCACTTAGTATATCCAATTTGTAGATGAGTTTAGCAAGTTTCTTTTAACTGAAATGTGGGGATAGGTCCCTTCTTTTGGAGAGAAATTATTATGTAAATACTTAAGAGATAAATAATTATTTTTAATTAATATATGTCTCTAAAGTGAAAAGATAGATTAAGGTGCTCTCTAACTCGTTCCATTCAAATGCTATTGATCAAGGTAGGATCATGCCCAAAAAGAAAAAATCAAGGAAGGAAAATTCCATCACTTGAGTGTTCACTCAGCTCTACACTGGATAAACCTAGCACTGGTATTTTGTTTTCTTTTTGAAGAGGAGATAAATTTACCTTTAGTCGCAATATAATTAGAATTTAGTTAAAAGAATCCGCAAGCGGCACTTAGGAAATATTCAACCTTGTGGTCCCATTCTTCTACCATTTTCCGGGAGATGACTTTTCGTAACTTTTACCTTGACACCGAAAAGGAAGTCGACACAATGCTTTATTACTTACTTAGTTGATTATGGTTCGAAATTGAAAGTATGTCCGGTTTTCCCAAATAACTTAATACTTTTGTCTTTAAAGAATGCATATTTGATTTCATCCATAAATCGATTTTCTCCCCCATGAGTTCTAGTCTTAATGAGAATTTAAGTCCTTACACGTTAGGATAAGAGTATACCACATCAATTCATTTTGTATGGACAATAACTTCCACTGATACGAAGGAGACAGATTTACATTTAATCGCAACATAATTAGACTTAAGTTCAAAGAATCCACCAGCAACACTCAGGAAAGATTCAGCCTGGTAATGAAGCACGAAAAGCTCCCCAGCTCATGATTGGCTCGGGTACTTGGGCATGTGCAAGGACTTCATCAAGAAAATCATGTCCATAATTGCAATGTTCTGTACTTGGTCAAAAAATTATGTTAACAAACTGTTTTGCCGAAATTTAATCGACGATGAAATATCTTTTTTGAAAGTCATTCTACGGCTTTTGGTGAGAAGAAACCGGCTCTGTAATGACTCCAGACAAGAAATATCCAAGTGGACAAAAAATAACTGCAAATCTTTATTTCATACTTTGAATCAAATTGTGCCAGATTTCAATCAATGACAAAACTTGAAAATATATACACGAACTATGTCAAAATTTAATCGACAACAAAATTTGAGAATGTGCAAAGATATAACGTTGGAATTGAATCAACAGTACGACACCCATGATAAAGGTGCACGTTAGAATTTAATCGACAACGTAGATCAAAAAACTACAATTGAAGAAAATAAAGTGTAAGAAAGTAAAATTAACAAAAAATTATATTTTAATTATCGAGAGGCCCTTCTAGTTGATGAGAACCTAATATTTATAGGCCTTCTATCATTGACCGTTTGGGAGCAATTCTTTCGTGTTTGTTACCATGCTTTCACGGCTCCAAAAATTCAATCCCCTATTTCGACGTAGTCGTCCACCAAAACATTGGCCTCCCGCGTTCACTATTCTCTCTCCGCGAACATTGGGAGTCTACTTCTTCAAAGTAGTTGACCAACAAAACAGTGGCCTCCCACATTCATTTCCCATCTCATTGTAAACTGCTCTCTCTCCACGATTTCCTCAGCCGCTCAGCATCCCCGTGTTCATTTGATAACCATTCTCCACAATCTCCTCCGTGAGCCTTTATGCAATCCCCTCAATCGATCACATCGACAACTTTATTAAAATTATCTGCGATCATTTGCCACTTGTCAATATGTGCCAACATTATATCCAGGTCATCAACAATATGTAATATCGACCAATGTTCAATCCATTCAATTAGCTTCCTCCACGGATGACCAAACATGCTCGGACAGTATATTCTTCATTATTTTGCCTTTTCATCACTATTTTTGATAGTTGTATATAAGGTCGTCGAGTCAACTGTTGTTGCTTCCGAACAATTATCGCATATCGATAATAACTAAAAATTAAACACTTCTGAAGGTCAACACACACAAAAAAACATAATAGCACGTTCTCACGAAATGTTAATATGCCTTTTTCCATTTGGTCGTCCTGGTGAGATATAAAATTCCACAAATAATATTAGTTAGTTATAAAGGAGAGACTCATGGACGAATTTCTTTCCAAGTTGGTGAGTGTATATTCTCTTTTTCTCTCGTCATTCAAAGTCAACCGATTGGTCATAATCCAATAATCGAAACGCAGGCTCCCCTGAAGGTGGGTCTGCATGCTTCTTGTATTCCTATAACTTTCTATTGCTGCCCTTAATAGAAGAACCGAAAGGCAAATGAACCACCCTAATTCAAGATCATGAATCTCAAATTCTCTCTTCACATTCTCATTTCTTATCTCAAGAAGCCGACACCACCAAACTCTTGCCACCATCAGACAAGCAACATATTGAAATCTTGAAGCCATTACAAGTGCCACTACATGCTGCCCCATTTCGGATCTGCTGGGTGATGATTTCAAAAGAAAATAGTTTTTCGTGGCACTGTTTTCACTTGATTTGAAACTCAAGTTAACTTAATTACCTTGAGTTTGAGGGGATTAGAGATAATTGGAGATTTCTTTAGAATAAATTTGTATGTTAGAGATAATTATAATATTTATATTGATTACTCGTATCTTTCAAGATTGGATGTGTATTACATGAATATTGCATGTATACGGTATGAATGTTATACATATATCTCCCTTTGATGTATTCTTCATTTATATATATCAAAATATACAAAAATTCAATCTTCTGCACTATTTTCAACTAGATCAATCAATGTGTGTGTTTATCAAAAGTTCATAGTCCTTCTCTTTTTTCTTCAATTGCTATCTCAAACCATTTCTAGCTATTCCTCTGGTGATGTGAAATCATGGTGTAGCTAAATGCCTTACCCACGACCATCATGTGAAACCATGTACAAGTAGGCATAGGCGTACTAAAAGTCCATCTCAATTCAGCTATTGTTGGTGGTAGATTCATCGCCCAAGACATCACTTTTTGCAACACTGCCGGTGTAGCAAATCACCAAGCAATGTTTTCCAGCTCCGACCTCTTGGTCTACTATTGATGTGGCTATGAGGGTTGTCAGGACACCATTTATGCTCAACCTAAGCAACAAATCTATAAAGAGTGCAACATCGGTGGCACCATTGACTTTATCTTTGGAAATGCAGCAGTCATTCTCCAGAACTATAATATCTTTGCCAAAATAAAAAACAAAACAAAAAACTTGTAACAAGGGCAATACCTTCACTACATAGGGTCGAACCAACCCCAACTAGAATATCGACATCTCCATCCACAACCGCAAAGTCATCACAGCTTCAGACCTAAAACCGGTTCAAAGCTCTGTCAAGATGTACCTCGGAAGGCAATGGCAAAAATGTTGAAGAATTGTTTTCATGAAGAATTACCTTGATAACCTAATTAACTCACCGATTGTTGTTGGATGGTGACTTTGCCCTTACGACTTTATATAAAGTGTATGAACACAGGCACTGGGCAGGTTACCATGTCATCACAAGTGTGACAGAGACTTCGAAGTTCACCGTTGGCAACTTCATCGCCTAGTGGCTCTTGGTTGCCCACCAATGGCGTGCCTTACACATCTGGCCTTTAAACTTTGCAAAGACATAAAACATCGTGAAGCATAAAGTTTGACACAGTCACAAGTCATTCGCAAGGAAAGACGCGCTTAGATTTTATACACAGCAATTTATAGTGGTTCAGCTTTATCACAAAGCTTACGTCCACTATCCACACTAATAACCATAAGTGGGTTGGATTGTATTAGTAATCTGCAAGGTAAGTTGCAATTAGCAACCACTAACCCTGTCAGATGATATATTACACTATCTCAATCACTACCATCCCACTTATACACTTAAAACATTATCCTACTGACATGACAGCAAGAACACTATGATAGGAATCTCTAGAGAGTGAAACATATCAGCTAAAAGTATTGAACTATTTCAGATTCTTCTATATTGCTAGCGGTCACCATTGGCTTCAAGCGGTCACCATTGGCTTCAATAATCTTGTCATATATAATCTTGTTATATATATAGAAGAGATTAGCATAGAAGATTTTAATAAGTCTATTGAAAATTGGATCATTCCAAAAGTAAAAATTACTCAAATTTATGAGCATTCTAATTGGAAGATTTTTGGAAAAAATGACTACGTTATTGCAACCGAAGAACGTGATGTTCCTCTTTCAAATTCCTTCTCTTCCATACAACTCTTGAATAGAGATTCTATAAAGAAACATGCTCAAAAATGGAATTATATTCATATCGGCCTTGTCCAAGTAGGGGCAAAACCCCTTACTAAAGAAGGCCTAGACACTTCTTTACTCCTCGTCCTTAGAGACGCTAGGCTTCTAAAATATGATGACTCCATCCTTGGAACCGTAGAAACCAGTATCTGCAACGGTCCGATCCATTTTGATAGTCAACCCCGGTCTTACTGTTTCCCTTAAAGATAAAAACATTTTAAAATCCTTTACTTTGCAAATAAAAACTCTCAATTATAATTTTGCTTCATCTGCTTTATTTCATCATCACCATTAGTTAAGTCAACAATTTTACTTACTGTTTATCTACTGTTTAATCACCATTAATTAAGACTAAGCTTAACACTAATTTTAATTAAGTCTGTCTTAATCTTATATATATATATATATCTTCAATCTTCTCATTTTATGGTCCTTTTTGTGGCTATTTGCTAGATTTTCCAAAACAGGTTTGTCACTATTCTTTTATCACCGATAGCTCTTAACAATTTCATGCCGCGACATATCTTTTCCTTTTGGAGAGGATAGAACAATTTATTTAAGGGTATTATCTAAGAAACGAGCCTACAGCCCTCAATTAGATGCGAGCTCTCTCTAGCGCATACCTCACACGATGTTAAAGTATTCAATTTTAACTTTAATTGACACTATGAGGGTTTTTAAATGAGGAGTGTCGCAACCTATTTTTTTTGTCCCGTGGGGGAAAGAAATGTATAAATAGGTTTAGGGGTATTGTTCAAAATGTGGGTCCGGGACTCTCATTAGACATAGGCTCTTCCGAACCCATACCCCGCGTGACATTGGGTGTTCATGAAAATTTTCAAATGAGGAATCGCCACTAGCCTATTGGGGTCAGCTAGAAACCAAGCGAGGCATGGGAGTGTGCCTCACTTTTTACGCAATCAAAAAATCTAAGGTCGGAGACTTGATTATATTAATTAACCAATTAGTGCCCTTTCAATATCTAATCTTGTTCATTTCAAAAAGATTTTTGTCAGGTAGTTTGGATTGATTTGAGACTTAACCACTAACATGTGAGGTGATCATGCAAGTGTGCAATTATCAAAATAACAATCAGCAATTAAAGAAAACATTAAATAAATTACAAGCGAAAATAAACACTTAACATTAAGATATAAATAAATAAAAATCCTAATTAAACTAAGGGGAAACCATAATCATCCCATCATAAGCGTGCATTCAAGGATAATTTTATTCGAGGATAATTAAAACCCTAAGGTGAAGTCATGAGGGCTTGTTTAATTTTAAGCACAACCTTCGATTGATGATTTTCCCACACCTTTTAAGAGAAAATTGTTCAAGAATTATTTTAAATTTTTTTGGAAACTCTAAAACAAACTTGGAATTTTTGAGATTTTTGAAAAAAAAAAAATTGGAATTTTTAATATTTTCGATTTAAAAAATAATAATAAAGAAAATATTTTTTTCCCAAAAATTTTGTAAATTTTTAGGTTTCTGAATTTTCCATGAATTTTCTGAAATTTTTATTTTATTTTTTATAAAAAAATGATTCGGGCCGCTGACCCGATTCGGACCCTACCGGTCCGGGTTGTGCTAAAGGACCCAGGCCGGCCTTAAGCCCACTAAAAAACTAAAGGGCCCACACGAATTTCTTAAGAAAGCCCGATTTTAATTTTAATTTTCCTAGCCCAGCTAAAAAAACCGGGCCGTGACCAATTCAGCCCAACGGAAGCAGGCCCACGGCGAAGCCCATCTCATTCTTTTTTTTTTAGCCTTTTCTGTTTTTTTTTTTTTTCTTTTAATTTTTTTAATTTTTTTATTCTTTCCTTTGGTCTTCTTCTCCATGTTTTCTGCATGCAGGTTTTCCCCCATGCACGCCCGACGGAAGCTCCTCTGCAACTCCGTTCGCCGAAGCCCGCCTCCACGCGTGACGAGCCTGCACCGGATTTTGGGGGTGTCGCCAGGTCATCATCCGGCGTCGGTCGTTCCGTCCGACCGACGCCGAGCGCCGCCGGACACCAGTCTGCCGGCGTTCGAGAGTCGACGGGTTGGCTCCGGCGAGATACGCACCTCGGCCTACCCAAATGGCGTGGAATAACCTACCGAAAAGCTAGAGAAATGACTGAAACGATGCGTGAAAACGGTGTAACCCCGAACGACGCAAAAGAAACCGAAAGCGAGCTCCGGTCGAGGGTTGGGTTCAATTTTCTCATTAAGGCATTTCGTCGAACAGTTAACGGGCACCACCAAACTCACAGGTTTCCGGCTCAACCGAGCCTCGAACACGCTCTAGGGTTCTTCGTACATGGCATACAAGGAAATTGGGAGCAAAATGCAAGGGCGACGAGGGCCGGATCTTGCGCGAGCTGGTGGCCGCGAGCTCCGGCCCGGTATTCTCCAGAAACGGAACAACGGAGATTCAGGGGGACCTACCTCGTTCGGGGATGGGCTGCGGCGGAAAACGGCGGCGGAAGGGCCTCTGGAAACGGCTAGCTGTTCCCTCGAGCTTGCCTTCTCCCTCCGGTTCTCTCTCTCTCTCTCTCTCTCTCTCTCTCTCTCTCTCTCTCTCTCTCTCTCGGTCTCGGCTTTTTCTGTCGGTCTCACGGAAACGATACCGGCAGCAGTGGAAACAACGCCAGCAGGTGGCTTCGTTGGTGGCTGAACAGCAACGGCGTCGGGCCAGGTAACCAGCGTCGCACGCGGCGGCGAGACTCGGCCGAGCTGCTCTCTCTCTCTCTCTCTCTCGGATCCCTCGTCTTTTTTCTCCGGTTTCTTTCCTCTCCCCTTCTGCCTGTTTTTCGGTCTCTCGGTCTCCCTCTCCCTTTCTCGGTCCCTCAGTCTGTTTTTTTCTCCGTTTGCTCCGTCTGTTTTTTGTTTCTGCCCAGCTCTCTTTTCTTTTTCCTCCTTTCTCTTCTGTCCTGCCTCCCCTTACCTTCGGCAACACGCTGCTGCCGTCTGACCTTCCTCTGCGGCCTGAATTCGCCGACCTAACCTCTGCTGTGCGACCTGCAGATCACTCCATCTCCATCTTCTACCCATGCTGCAACTTGCTTCCCATTTTTTTATTTTTTTTTCCTTGCGGGTGCGCGCTTCTGCGCGGGGGAAGAAAGAGAGAAGATGGACGGACCGGGCCGAGAAAGGAAAAAGAAGAAGAGAAAGAGGAAAGTGGGCCGAGCCCATGCGGGGGGAAAGGAAAGAAAAGAAAGGGGCCGGGCAGGCCCAGCCCTGGCCCGGACCGACCTTTTTTCTTTTTCTTTTTCTTTTTCTTTTTCTTTTTCTTTTTTAATTTTTTTTTAATTTTTATAAATTTTAAACTTTTTTTATAAATTTTAAAACTAATGACACAAGTGCTCTTAATGTCTATATGCGATGCAATTTTAATGAAAATTTTTGTTAGGAGTTAGAAATTAATCCCCAATTTTCCAACGCAATTAATAAAAAACTAAACAAATTGCCAAAATTTAGGTGTCAACAAAGAGT
Organism: Corymbia maculata; assembly: GCA_014182735.1. Taxonomy (NCBI): domain Eukaryota; kingdom Viridiplantae; phylum Streptophyta; class Magnoliopsida; order Myrtales; family Myrtaceae; genus Corymbia; species Corymbia maculata. The sequence goes on from CM024686.1 coordinate 10,503,798, forward strand.
TACTACTAATCTATTGGGGTCGACTAAAAAATAAGTGAGATATGAGAGTATACCTCACTTCCTACACAACTAGAAAATCTAAATTTAGGGACTTGATTACACTAATTAATCAATTAATCCCCTTTTGGTACCATAACTTATTCATTTCAAGAAGATGCTTGTCAAGCAGTCTCTATTGATTTTAAACCTATCTACGAACATGTGAGATGCTCATATGGGTGCTCAATCATTAAAATAACAATCAGCAAACAAAAAAGTAATAAATAAATTGCAAGGAAAAGCAAGAATCTAACACTAAGAAATAAGATAAATGCTATTCCTAACTAAACTAGAGGTAGACAAGAATAAACATATAAAAAATGAGCAATCAAATGATAATCAAAATAGAAATGCGCAAACAGTGACCTAGCATTTTTTTTTGATGACCTAAAAAACCATATACTCAAAATTTTGGGTGACGAAAATTTTTTAATCAATTCGCACATTTCAAAAGAAAACTACCCTAAATCTAATATGTAAGTTTATTCTAATTCTTTAGAAAAAAAAAAAGTAATTTTTTTCTGAATTTTTAAAATTTTTTGAATATTTTTCTTTACAAAAACTTTTTAAAATTTTTTTAATCCAAAAATAGGTACTCAGCTAGGCCTGCCCAAGTATGGGCAGGCACCGGTCACACGAATTTGGAAGTTCAGATCTCAAATTTGGAGAAAATGAAAAGACCAAAGGGTTTAATGGCTAAGTCTCTATCTTCCAAGGTTGCGCGGCCGCCATGAGGAGGTCAGTAAGCTATGGCGACCGCGCAACTGTCTCTGCGGCCGCCTCCATCAATTGCAAAGCCAAACCTCAGATCTGGAGAACATCACATGACCAGAGAGGAACGATCGCAACGGTAGGAATGAGAAACAAAGGCGCGACGACGACCGGTGCGGTTGGCAAGTGTAGGGGCTCTTGCCAGACCCGCGACGACGGCTGAGTGTGAGACAGAGATGCGTAAGGAAAGCTTCAACAGGTGGGCTAACCAAACATATCTAAATTTTGCATTGCCCCCAAATATCGGATAGAATACCAATTATCATAGTCGAAGTTATATCCAGCCTCTTGTATATAGCCTAAAGTTTCTAAATGTGTACAATTTTTCCGTTGATATCCCCTCTTTCTTTGAATTCAGTTAATCAAAACTAACATGTCGATTGAAATTATGCAATTTCAAAATTCTAATTTCCTTTGCACTTTTGCAAAGTATTTTTTTCCTTATATTAAAAGGTATCATATCGGCCGTCACATTAGCATAAATTCATTAATGACAAAAGGCATTTTGAAAGATAAACTTAATAGAGAATTCGATTGTACCAAAAGAAAGTTTGGGAACTCTCTCATGCAAAATTAGAAAGTTAGTACATGACTCACATTTGTTCACCAAATTAAGAAAAAAAAAATTAAGCCAATTTAGATATGGAGGACCAACATTTAGTGAACCTAATCAAAGTCTCTCTCATGGGTGATCTTGCTCGGTCAAGGATGGCCAAGCGTCAACTGAGCCAAATCCGGCTCCGTCCGAGGGGGCCGAGCCACATCTAAGTTTTGTCTGACGACGAGCCATCGCCAATGACGTCTAGTTTTATTGAACACTCGTGTCTCTTCTCCTTCTCTCTTTTATCACTTGCCACTCCGCATGTGTGTCCAAGCCTCAACTCGAATCCTCAAAGAATTTGATCAAGATTAGGGTTTCTTTTGGGAAGCAATTGATCCCACTCTCTCATTTCGGTGCCATATACCGTCGCCTCCTTAAACGACATACTTTGGTACATATTCTAAAGGCATATTTCTCAAACAAGCTACGTTGGAATTTATTCCTCAACATAATTTCGCATGCGATTCTCAAGCATGCTAATCCATTGTCACTTACACGAATGATTCTAAAAAGTATGGAAAATGGTCCGGTGAGATGAGAATTTATCCCGCTTTTCCCTCCAATAGAAGTCCATCGACCTCGATCGATGTGATGTGGAATTTCACTGTCTATCTTATGCTTCCTTCTTCTTTTTCCGAATTGTCCCTCTTTTACTTCAATTTGTGCTTTAACTTTAATTTTGATTCTGTATAAACATCAATACTATTTCCAAATTTTATGTACTAATAGCGGGAGCAATCGTTCACCTTCTCCACTTTTTACTTTTTCTAGGTTTGAAGTTCGTTCCCACGAGTTCAAAGCAAAGAAGGAAAAAAGCAAAGTTCCATTTTGACTTTACACGTAGACCCGCAATATGCTTTCCAAGTCAAATTATAATGGCATCCACAGTCAAAAGGATTGCTCAAGACCTACCTTTGGCCTTAAGTAAAGACTCAAAAACATAAAGCCAAAATAAAACATAAGGAAAAAAGAAGAAGAAAAGCAACTGAGAGTTGGCCCATTTGTCCATCATGGTTGTGTCCTCCATGGAATGTTGCATATTCTCGACCGCTCCTCAGCCTGGCGATGACAAAATCATCACGCACCATCATGATTTAATAACAAGTTTATTAGGGACATAAATTTTGATTAAGAAAATGATTAGAGAGAGAGAGAGAGAGAGAGAGAGAGAGAGAGAGAGAGAGCACGTACCCATTGCTTTCCGGCAGAGCGAGAGGAGGACGATCAAGACGGCGAGAGCTCCGACTACTCCCACGATGATGGCGACGGTTTTGCCCGCCTGGTCCTCATTGTTGGTGGAACCTGAACATGTGCATTTTCTTGTCACAATGTTAAAGCTGATTATGAACTAGAGAGATCGATAATAAGAAAGAGAAATAGAAAGAGCACGACGGCGTACGTGATTCTACCGATGTGATCAACGTGTGTCCTCAAGAGAGGCGGATACAGAATGTGCAGATAGGACTTACAGCAATGCGCGGCATATGATACTAAATGTTTGTTTGATAGCATAGCATGATTTAAGGTCACCCCAGAAATTTTGTATCTTCTCCTTATCAAAAGCTTATCATTACCATCCTCGTCAGGTTGCATATTCTACAATATAATTCAAATAAAGTCTGAACTTTCCAGCCATTACTTTAAAGAAACTTCGTTTATAAATGTCAATAATTGACCGCATTCCCCAAATAAAAAAAGGAAGGGATGAAGATTTGACCTGCTGATTCTCTGGGATAATGGAAACTTATCTTTTTCATCATGCGGGAGAGAAAAGGCAAAGTATAACTCAAACTAGTGGACGTGAAAAGAAGTCTCAATACATTAAAGAGAATAACAGAAGGGAAAAGACCGAAAGAACGGGAGTTCCATTCCTAAAAAGTTCTTCTTACTGCCCTTTAATGCCTTTTACTTTACAAAAGCAGCACTTACAGGCCCTTGGCTGAGAAATTTTTTTGAAATTACACCAACTTTCCCTCACTCTAGAGTACACTAAAGCAGTCGGAACATTGTGTTTTTGAACTGAACAGAAGGGTGAGACCCAGCTTTAGAGGTATTTCCAACGTATGATCATTTGCATAAAGGCACGTAAAGAGAATCATTCGATACATTTGAAGTTAAAAAGTCGCGAACTCGACTCACCGGAAGAGGAATCGTAGTAGCCGGAAGCCCAGTAGCGAGCATAACACTGAGCCAGGAAGACATCCGCCGCCGCCGCAGATCCGCACAGGGTCCTCACCTCCTCCACCGCCTGAGAGAGGCAAGTGGAGCAATCCGCCGTGCTCAGGTCGCCTAAGCACTGGGCGAAGCCCTCGACCAGTCCCGAGCTGCTGACCCGGAACCCTATCGCCCCTCTCAACTCGGCGAGGACATCGTCTCTCCGCCGGAAGAAGTCCTGGCCGCTCTCGGCGCTCTTGCTGCACTTCTGGTACCTCAAGCCCGTGTCGAGCTTCCCCAGGAAATCCATGTGCTCGTACCTCACGTAGCAGCCATCGAGCTGAAGGGACGCCCCGTACGAGAAAGGGCACACCAGGCTCACCTGGCTCACGGCGCTCTGGATGCACCTCGAGCATTCGGCGAGCTTCAGGTCACCCCGGCACTGGTACAGCCCGAAGATCGAGGCCTCGGGCGGGTCCGAGGTGCCGTTCCCGACGGCGAAGCTCCTGTAGGCGGCCTGGAACGAGGAGCTCACGACGGAGGTGAGAACGGAGTTGAGGTCCGACTCGAAGAGCGACCCCGGCTGGTACTTCTCCTGAGAGCAACCGGAGTAGATGTAGGCGTTGGGCTTCGCCAGGCGGACGTGATTGAGGAGGAAAGCGAGGAGGAGGAGGAGGAGGGAGGAGGGATCGAGAGCGACGAGGGTGGTGCGAGAGGAGGAGTGTCGCTGAAGGATTCGCACCATTCTTTTGATTAATCTATTGCTTTTCCTTCTCCTTGCATGCGGTGGTGATGATGATGGGGGGTGGCCTTTGCTTTTGTTTCTTTAGGTTTTGTTTTATGCTTGGGCTGGGGATGGGTGGGGTGGGAGGGGAAGGGAGGGAGAGGGAGTTAGGTTGCTTTTTGGTCGTGTCTCGAATTTTCTCGTGCAAAGCATGTTAAGGAAAGAAGGTTCATTTTGGGCACCTTAATCATTGGTGTATGAGCGGTAGTGGTGTGCAACAAAAAATGCTCAGATCAAGACTGGACAGGATCGAACCTGGGTGATTCTAAGGGGGTTGTCGGTCGATTCCTATTTTTGGGACCAATTCTAAGGTGAAAATCGAACCGACCATTTATGTATATATTTTTATTTTTTTAAAATTTCTAAACAACACTAAGTAATGATATTTGTTTTTAAGTTTATGCACATGTTTTTAGGGAGTATCGTGTTCTTTGTAAACTTTGATTAAATAGAGGTCTTGATTTGAACGATTGAAAGGGTTTAACCCTTGCTAGGATTGAGTTCAAGAAAAAAAAATTTGGAGAAAAATATATTAAGACACGAGTCTGAACTAGGGGATATATATATATTTGCAAACTCACATGGGATGTATATATATTTTTTTTAATATAATGGCAACAAATGATTTAGTCCATTAGTCCAGTTCCTAGTTTTAAGACCAGTTGGTCTAGTCCACAATCCCAAAAATTGAGAATTAGCTCTCCCAATCCGATTTCGAATTCTTGGGTGGATCAAACCAAATTGGAAGCCGATCACAATACTCTTTTTAGTTTGCACACAACTATATCAACGTTTTCCATGCCAGTAGATTTCAATAAGTATTGATAAATGTCAAAAATTATAGGGGAAAAAAAAGACCCTAGACTTTTTTCCCGAAAAATTGTTGGAAACTTACTAATACATTTATCGGCACCAAATTTTTCTGATAATTTGCAAATCAATAATTTTCATATCGACTAACCAAATTTTTAGTTGCGTCACTTGCCAACGTACCGAATGCAATAGCTTTTATATGAAATTACCAACCTATAGTAAAGTGACTTATCAACTTTTGTTGGATCGAATTTCCAACTAATTTGAGTTGCCAATTCTCTTTTGAATTAATCATCACCGTTTAATTTTTTTTTTTTTTTTTAATTTATCAACATAAAGTTACCAACTTTTGTTTGTCTTAGTTAGCGACCTCAACTTAACGGAGGCTAAATTTGGAGACTCACTCCAAGTTTGTGATTTTTAATGAGATTAAAGAAAAATTGGCCAGAATTAGGAGTCAAATTGAGGGTGATGTTTTCAAGGGAATTAGACCTATTTAAATTAAGTTCATACTTGACAAGAAAAGGATATGACAAATAAGTGTCCGCTCACAGGCGTAGACATAGCTCTACTACTGAGTCAAAAAGTTGGCCAAAATACTTCTTTATAATTGGTAAGTTGAGAGCAAATCAGATCAGAGAATCGGTGTTAACCAAACTCTTCATTTTATAAAACATGACTTCTTTTCCCTAGTCACATTTTATGACAGGAAATTACTAAAAAAAAAAAAAAAATCATTGTAAACCTATTAAATTTGTCTCAATTCGATCTTAAATATTTTAATTTGATCATTTTTTTGTCGATTAATTTAGTCAATTTAATCATAAATATTTATATAATTTGTCAATTGAGTTATTTCGATCAATTTTGACCAAAAATTGCTAATGTAGATGCAAGGTGTCCTACATGGTATATTAATAACCCTTGCGTGGCCAAAATGAAAAAAACTAAAAAGAAGCAAAGAAATTTTAAAAAAAAATTCAAAAAATAAATCAATAATTCAAAAAAATTAAACATAAAAATTCTCTACGTCAACGTCGATCTTAAAATGTAAATCGTCGGGGTCCACATCAATAATTTCCGATAAAAATTGACCAGAATGAGTTGATTAGCAAATTGTCAAAAGATTTAAATTTAAATTGTTCAAATTAAAAGGTTGAAAACTATATTAGCATATATGAAATAGATTAGAGACTTTTTTAGTAATCTTTCCCATTTTATGATACGATAAATGTTAAACTAATATTTATTAGATCTCATGCATAAACCAGCTAAAAGATTCATTTTATTCATTTATAATATAGTTCTCGGTATAAATAGCTCTGCTGGAGGGGAAAGTGTCAATAACTCGCTTGCAATTGATTTCGACCAAAAAAAAAAAACCTTGTAGTAAGATTTATTTACCATATATCAGATTGATAAATGTAAGTACCAGCAAAGTGAAAACCATACATAAGATTTGATTGATGCAAATACCAGCAAAGTGAGAACCCCAATAAAAGAGCAGACGTATACCGTCCCCACTCCGGTCCAGCCCCACTAGAAACCGACCGGGAGAACAAATTTCCTACCGATCACTTAAAAAAATTTAAAAATTAATAAAATACCTAAATCGTTACCAATTTAAAATTTATTGATATTTCTGAGAAATTAAATAAAAAAGTTCTCAAAAACTTGGCCAATTTCTTCGTTCCCGGCTCAGTCCCCAAGAAATAACGAGAACACGCACCCAGCTAAAAGAAATGTTTAACTTGATATTGGTAGGGGCCGCGCGAACGCAGGCCCCCTCTGCCACAAATTATGACATAGGCTCAACCACTATTGGCTGACCTTAGGCGAGCGCCCCTCCGTAGTGCAATGGAGGTCGCTAACCTAGGCCATGGGCCTTCCTGATCGCCCATCGACCCCGTCCAGGTAAGTATGTTGTAATTTTCACCGAGGCCATATCTTATACTACCTCCACCTCCTCTCTGTTTCGTTCCCTCGTCGATGTGGGACTCCGGAGCACACCATTTTCAAACGAAGCCGACGAGGCCGGGCGTGTCGCGACGTTTCGCCGGTCTCGTTTTCCCGGAGAATGTCTCCTGAGGTCGTAGCGTCGATCGACGGTCGCCCGGATCAGCAATCTGCACTTCCCCATTTCGTCCGATGTGCTTTTACGTTCTGTGGGGATCGATATTTTTTTATATTTTTTGTTCATCCTCGTATCCAGTTCTCAGCAGTGTGCCGTGTGAATCCCCTGCTCTTACCGAACTTTCCATCTCTGAGGTAACGCAGAAGCTAGTGCTGTAATTTGAGGGCAACGAAAAATTTGGAGGCGCGACAACGACGACGACATTGCAAAGAGGTAAGGTCAGAGACCGAGAGCAAGATGAACATGGTGGATGACGTTCGACATTGGAGAGATGAAGGAGAGGAGATGCAAAGAGAGAGGGCACGTCAGAGATTACATAGGAGAGACGAAGAGATGGAATGGATGTTGATCTACCAGGGTTTGTACTCTTTTATCTTCGTTAGCAAATCCATTTCTCTTTCATCCTTTTCTTTGTCATGATCCAAAGATACAGGCGTCGTGGCGTGGAGTTGGAAACTCGGTAACCTAAACATCAACCGAAATACATTAGGTTGAACATTTGATATGTTAAACTAATATGATGAGTTGAGTCATGTATAGATTAACTCAATCTTGTTAAATGGGTTGGTATGGTTTGAGTAATAGAAATAAATAAAATATGGGTTTTAATGGGCCTAAGGCCCAATCCACTTGCAGTCCCCCTTCACTTGTCTTCGGATTTAGGTTGGGGTTTTTTAGATGGAGCAACTTATTATCTAGTTTTATCTTCCACATATGATCTTTTCTTTTCTTTTTAAATTGAAAAATAGTAAAGAGTTCATGATCTTTCATGTTTTAGAAAATCACGAAATGAATTTACGATTTTACGTGTCAATACTTATTGATTTATTGATTTTATGATATGTTGAATACTTCATTGTGTAACTCGAAAACTTGCAGCAAAGAAAAAGTCACAAACTTATTTGGAATCTTATAAAACAACTCAAAATTTTATCTTTTACGTAATAGACACATAGCATAAATGTTCTTGTACTTAGATATTTATGCATTTTAGTGATGGGAGTTGAGTCAAGTACGTGTTTGGTACAAACTAGATAGGGTCAGTTTAGATTATTGAATTTGCATTGCACAATATAAGTCAAAATAGGTCAAATAAATCATTCTAGATCAAACCATTTTCAACCCAACCCAACAAATCTATTTGATAGCAATACTTGTGAGTACCGTAAAGCAAGTAAAATTAGGCCTATACTATAGAATTTCGCACATAAGTGGCGAGACCTGAACGAGTAACGCTCAATTCCTACGTTGAAAGTTCCGTAGGCCTCATTCAATTGCATTAACCCAGGCGTTAACCAACATACCAATTTCAATAATAACTAATAATAACAAGAAGTCGAGGTACACAGCTGAGCACAACAAACAGCATACGCCCTGTCCCACCCGGCGACGGTCTTGTCTTCCCTCCACCGAGCCCGGTTAAGATACCCGGCCGAGAGCCGGAATCCGTGGCCCATGTTACCGGAGGTTGCATATATGTAGAGAGAGAGAGAGAGAGAGAGAGAGAGAGGGACGATGCAGTGATCTGATAAGCATCAATCTGTCAAACTCCAGGAGTCAATTGCCTGTCCTCTTTCCTCCTTTTTCTGTGGGGGCCCAACTCGTTCGTCTTCTTTTCATCTGTCGCCACCTCCCCCATGGAAACGAGACTTTCCGCTTCGGCCCAGCCCACTACCGGTGGCCCACGATGACTCGTGAGGATGTCGACGCTCGACCTTTTTGAAACGGTCGTGCGTGGGCCCTACATTTCAGTTTCGTTTTCTCCACTTCCTCCATTAATACGTGCCCGTGGGCAGAAAATTTCATCCGATTTTGAAAGGATGGGAATATTACTATTTGCCCCCGACATTTTTTAAGGTAGTTTGCAACTTGCCCCTTGATATCTTGCTTTTGGAGAAAAAGAACCCTAAAAACGATATCAATGTACCCATGATATCGACTCCGACTAAATTCTCACTAGTAAGTCGGTCACATGCTTTCACATGATTATGTGAAGCTCTCTTGAGAAGCAAAAGCGACCAAAAGAGAATCATCCAAATATATATTTTTAAATGATAGGACATTTAAATGCTTTTTGAATAGATCCTTACTCCTATAATGTTGAAAGGAGAATCATCCATATATAACATATTTTTATTGGACTTAATTATATGAGATTAGATTGACATTATTCATAAATCAATTTGAAAGCATCATCTAATATATATATAAATGCTAAGGATAGGATGAGAGAGGGGAGCTTTTATATATATTATATCATTTTTTGGACTTAATTTAAAAAAATATATAGACATTGGAGTTATTGGTAAATCATTAAAACGACATCTAAGGACTAGATGAGAGAGAGGGAAAAGAAGTGGGTCGTGATGGCACAGTGACTAACAACGCTATTACCTCAAGTGAGGTTAGCAGTGGTAGTAGCAATCGTTAATGATTTATAGGCTTTTGATTGGAACAATGTTGTGGTACTCTCGCTTGAGAGAGAGAGAGTAGATCCCTTCCCTGATCGATCGACTTGGGCAATTTGCCCTTTCTTGGAATATGCCATCCACGGCATCTAGTAGGGGGAGGGATCAACTCTTCTTAGGATGGAAAATGCCCATGTCGATTCAATTCTCTTTAGAACGGCTTAAGAAAGGGCAAATGCCCAAGTCTCTCTCTCATTTCCTTTTTAGTTTTCTTTAATTTTCAGTTGTAGTTAGTTTATCTTAATTTGACAAGTGCTATGAAGGAAAGCTTGCAACAAATATCAACATATCAGAGCTCAAATTGCACATTTTGTTACACATTAGGGAGTAACTTGTGACCACATAACATATCTAGGGGCAAAATATAATTCTTACTTAGGGAGGATAGTTTTGTCCTCCAAGTCCTCCTCAAAGATGGATCAAGTGACACCACATGATTGATCCTTAGGTTGCAATGTAGTCACAGTTAATGTTTGGGGGTGACATCATACCAAAATTGAGATATTGAAGACAAGTTGCAATATAAAAAGCAATTACATCAAGGAACCTAATGAATTCCCATTTAAGATGATGAGAATATTTTGAAAGTTTTCTAAGATATCATTTGATCGGTGCATTCGAGAAATCAAAATGACGACTTGGGAATCAACAATCCTTCTTTCAATTCTCTCTTAATAATGATCGCAAATAAAAGAAAATATTTTTTGTTCGGACTATCCATTTGAAGCTTATATCATTCTTAAATTGTGTCATTAGTTTAAGTTCAGTTTTTAATAAATATAGAGTAGAAACTAGATTGATTGATTGATTGACAAGGGAGTCGGGCCAAACATCAAATTTATGATTAAGAAAATACGAAACGTTAAGGGTTCTTTAATCGAGTCTCGGGAGGCAAAGGCCTGGAAAGCCATCGGTTCTTTCATTATGGTTTACCCCATATGACCGAGCTTATTAAATTGCTTACTTTTATCGTTGTGTCTATCTGCAAATCCACGAAACTACCGACCTACACGCGGATGGGAATTGTCTTCGGTGGGCCCCGAGACTTTTGATTTTCTTGAGCAAATAAACCGACAAACGTATGCACGGACAAAGTACGGATCGTGACTCGTGAGTTACAGATGGTTGGACAAACGAGCGGTGCAGGACAACTGGAAGAGGAGGGAACGTAACGTGGGGTCTTTTGCCAAGATTTTTATAGTCGACTCTCTCTCTCTTTCTTTCTTTTTTGTCAATAAGCGAAGAGCCTTACTTGTTCCATCATAAAAGGAGTCCAAAAGGACATTGGTTTGGAGCTGCGTGACCGCTTTGATAGAATTTCATAATAAGACGGCATGGAAAACCAGGCATATTTATTGCTGAGCTGCATTGGCTACCTCATTAAATACCTAATGTAAATGGAAAAGCAAGATTTCCAACCTCGCACCTCCTATATATTTTTCTTAATGATAATGTGTACAAGGAAACTCGGCACCGCTCGCATTGATTCGCCTCTTAGGAGTTCTACGTCGATGTGACGGTGCTAGGGGTCCTGATTCAGCTTATCCTCTTAATGTACATTGAGGGAGATGGGAATTAAGCTAATTGAAGTGGTGTTCTCGTGAATTATGTTCATACGGTAACAAGTCACTTGTTGATTTAGCAATACACTATTCAAAATTTCTATCCCTCTAAAAATGAAAAAGAGATCAAGCTAAGCTCTTAATGAATTTTATAACCATTATAGGTGGTGCGTTAAACTGTAAAATACACTTGATAGAATCACCTGTGTAAGTGTGAAGTGGGGCTGCTCTTGTAAGAATTATCAGTAAAAATCTCTAAAGAATTTATGAATAAATCAAGCATGTAAATGGCCTATTAGTGTAGAACCACTATGAACAACAAAATTTGTAAGAATGCAACGAGATTGGTGAAAATTATTATTCACACATATAAATTCTTGGTTTATAAAAGTTTCAAACTTCATCTATGATTTCATGATTAATTCTTTTTAATTATTTTTAAATCTGGTTTATAGCCTAGCAAGCAACAATTGTGATCAGTTGGAGTATTGTAATCAAATTCCCAAGCTGAAAACCCAAAAAAATCTAAAATTTATTGAGAATTGAATGAGATTTGAGAATTTTGATTCATGAGATGTGAGTTGAAAATGATTATGGAAATGTTAAAAGTTATTTTTGACTGAAGGAGGTAATATTTCAATAATTGGACCCAAGTGATCCCACAAATTTAAACCAATAAGGTAATGTATCTTTGGAAAATTTTGTTTTGTGCATGTGGGTCGTGATGGCATGGCGACTGAAAACACTATAATGGTAGTGGCAATCGTCCACGATTTGGGTTCTCTCTCCCCCCTCTCTCCCTCTCTCTGTCATATTTCCTTCTTAGTTTTCGTTTTTTTTTTCAATTATGATTAATTTATCTTGATTTTACAAGGAGCCATTGCCGTGCCACATGCTCACGTCCACGTACATCAGTCCAAAATTGATTGAATGACTACATTGGTAAATTGCTAAAAAATTGCTAAAATTTTTGTTATCGTAGGCGATGTCAACAGTGGTAGTGGCAATCGTCCATGATTTGGGTGCTCTCTCTCTCTCATTTCCTTGTTAGTGTTTTTTTTTTTCAATTATAATTAATTTATCTTGATTTTACAACGACCCCTTGCCATGCCACATAGGACATCTGACGTCCACGTACGTCTAACCAAAATTGACCAAATGAACTACATTGGCAAATTACTAAAAAATTGCTAAAAAATTTATAATTAAATCAACCAAATTAAAAAAAATTTAGAATTCAATTGACGTAAGTGTGATATATACAATAGGTTTAAGACCTTCTTAGTAATTTTCTCACTTTGTGACTATATAACAAATTTATGGGCAAAATCTTATTCTCGCATGGGGAGGACGATTTTATCCTTAAGTCCTTCCTAGTGATGGATCACATGACATCACATGATTAATTGTCAAAATTACAATGTAATACTAGTTATTGTTGGGTGACATGGAAATGATTCTGAATCGTCGTGGAGGTTTATACCAAAATTGATATATTAGGGCAAGTTACAAAATAACCTACGAGCAATTACATTGAGGAACCAAACGAATTCCCATTTGATATAACAATAATCATATTTCATAGGTCTTCTGAGAAAATGCTTGGTCGGTGCATCCAAGAACTCAAAAGTATGATTCTAGAAATTAACAATGTTTCTTTCAATTCACTCTTGATCCCACATATAAGTAAATGATTTGTTCGGACTATGCATTCGAAGCTTCTGTCGCGTTATAATTGCGCTATCTGGGGAGAGAGTCCTAATGTCGAATTTATGATTAAGAAAATCCACAATTTCAAAGGTTGTTTCGATCGAGCCTAAGGAGTCAAAGGTCTAGAAAACGAGCAGTTCGTCCAGATCGTGTCTGACCGGTGCTCCATGAAACTACCGAGCCTCACGCAGGCGGGAATTGTCTTCGGTGGGCTTTCAAGAACTTTGAATTTCTGGGGCAACCGACCTGCAAACGTACGTACGGACAAGTACGGATGGCTGGACGAACGAGCCGCGTGATGCATCTAGAAGAGAAGGGCCGGCATCGTGGGGTCTTTCGCCAAGACGATTTTTATAGTCGACCAAAGAGCTTTCTCTCTCTCTCTTCCCTTTTACTTGTTTCGGTTTTTGTTTTTGTCAATGAGCGAAGAGATTCACATGTTGCGACGTGGGAAGAGTCAAAATGACACTGGTTTGGAGCTACATGGATGGCTTATATGGCCAACGAAGAAGGAATCTCAAAGGGCAGGGTTGAATAAGAAAAAGGACTCTATAGACTGCTTGCTACAGCTTTGTAAGATATGTGGAAAATAAGGTATGTATGCGACCGAAAGCATTGGGTCGTTTTTGGTTGCCTAACTTTAATGAAATATAAAGCAGGTTTTTCAACTTCCACATCATCTAGTCGGGATGTTCTATGTTTCTTGATTGATGATATGTAAAGGGTAACTTGGCACCACTCTATCTTGATTTGTATCTTGTGAGTTCCATACCGACATGAAGGTGCACGGGCCCGTTAACATCGAAGGATTACATGGGAGAGAGGGAAAGGAGAGGGAAGTGATGGCTTGTGGTGGCCGACAACATCGTTACCTTGTTAATCGGAAAGGTACCTATATCGAATTTATGATTCTATTCTAGTCTCATTTATGATTAAAAAAAAAATGATACGTTAAGCGTAAGTCAGTCGGAAGGGTCTAGAAAACGAGCAAAGTTTGTCCAGATCTTGCCCCGTTCAATCGTGCCTTAGCCGACCTCGTCGTGGGTCACTTACACCCGTGGTCGTCTCTAGGGAAGATCCACGGAAACTCCTCAAGCCACATGGAGGTGGGAATCATCTTCCGGCGGGGCCCGGAAAGCTTGGACTTTCTTGGGCAACGGTCCTACGGACGTGCGCGCGCACGGACAACGTACGAACCGTACGGCTCGGTTGGACGGACGAAATTGTGCCGTGTGGGTCATCTAGAAAGAGGTCCCGTGTAAGAGCCGGTAAGGAAAGCTCTTTGCTCATTGACTGGGAAAAAAACGAGAAGAGAGAGAGAGAGAGAGAGAGAGAGAGAGAGAGAGATGACTAGAGAGAATTTTTGATACAATTTCATAAGATGGCGTGGAAAATGGGGCATGGTTGTTATTGAAAGTAAACTTTTTAGCTGCCTAAAGTAAATGGAGAAAAGCAAGCTTTTCCCACCTAGCACCTCGTCGTGTTGAGATGTTCTATATATCCCTCCTATATATTCTTTCTTGTCGATGATGTGTAAAAGGGAAGTCAGCACCATTTGCACTGGTTCGCCTCTTCTGAGTCGATGTGAAGGTGCTCGGGACCCCAATTATGCTGAATAGATTCCTTCTAATACGAATTTGGTATTGCATAAGAGGCAAATTCAATTTATTTTTCTTGTTCAAGTGATACGAATAACAAGTCTCCATACGTGTTGCTACACACCTTGAACACAATAGGTTACTTACATTATTGGTAGTTTTTTTGTGCCCGATAGAAATATCTCACTTCACATCGTAATGTAATTGATATAGTGTGATTCGACCGACGAGATATACAATTTCCATCTAAGATTAAATTTTTGAGTTAACTCATATCATTTATTATTAATATATCATATTCATCACTGGTTTATAAGATTAAAGTCCAAGACCTTTCAAATCTTGATGAGGAAACAAAAATACATTGGCTATTAAAACTCTAATATGTTGACTATTTCTCGTTAGCCACATTTGAAAATTCATTCGAGACTTGGTCTTTGGTCGTTGTGTACCTTAGTCGAATCCCTTATTTGTCTTCTTTGTTTAGCTATTGATTTTCCTCGATCTAGTCTACGAGTGGACGAGCACGAACGCCGGTGCAAGTACTACAAACCTAATTTCCTCGAACCCGCAGCACCCTTCATAGGATTCATATACATAGTGCTGAACTACATAAGAGTCAAACTTGTCTGCCCACCTTCCGCGGCATTCGATGCTCCCATCGGCCAATCATCATATATTAGAATCGGTCTCCATTAAGGGTATGCAATAAGAACCACCCGAATCAAAAGCCTCTTGGATTGGATCGGACTAGCCAGTTTTTGGCGGTTCCCATAGGTGACAGTTTGGTTCCGATTCCTATTCTTGGAATCGGTAGTTCTCAGTTCTGGGGTGGGAATTGGATTGACTATATATATTTTAATTTCTTAATAAATCCTAAATTTTACAATTTTCCTCAATCATTCAATCTATCCCTCTTGCATCTGTCTTGCGCTTGACAACGACGACTCACTCCCTTTCACCTCTGGGCAAGGTGTAACTCTTTTGATTTATTTCATATTTGACTCAATTTTTCTTGATGTGCGACTCTTTTTTTGTTACTTTATATGGTGCTTGATGGTTTGGTTTGTCTTCAAAGGAATGAAAGAGGGATGGGGGAGGGGTTTTGCTAAGCATGTTTTTTTTTTTTGCATATTTGTGATTTGCTGCAAAAATCAAATAGAGACTGGTTCCATTGAACCAGATTGGACGGATTGGTTGGTCTTATTATCAGTTCTAGGACCGGCTGATCCAATCCCTAATCCTAGAAATAGGGAACCGATCCTCCCAAACAGATTCTCGGTTCCACTTTGGACCCAAACCGAATCGGGAACCAATCATCCCTAGTCTCTATTGTCTAAGTCAACCTCCATAAACTTTAAAAAAAAAAAAAAAAAGGAAAAAGAAAGGAAAAAAGAAACGAAGAATGCGTGTGCATCCCACTTTTTCAAAAGTTCCAATTTAATAAGAAACGGACCGGAAATGCGCGTATAATATATTAATTAACGTCTGACACGGTTATTAAAAGTTAATTTCATAATAAATTAATGGATCTGTATAAATGCGAAGATATTATGCAAATTTTGTCAGAAAAGCTAGCCATTGGATTACGGAAGGATAAACTTAATCCCATCGTTAAAGATATTCTACGATCTTTGCAATGCTTATGAGTAAAACTGGCTTTTTTCATGTGGATGATTCGGTAAAGAGAATATGGATAAAAAGAACTACTCGATATAAATTGGAGATTTGTTGCATGATCACTCGGAGATATCGAATCATAATCTTGAATGACTATGAGAATACTTTGCTTATTTGATTAGTGGACACCAAATTTTGATATCTACTTCACGTAAAAGGGTTATAAACATCTGAGCAAGTATCGAATAAATAAGTTATGTATTATTTTCTCCTATTTTTAAGGAGATAATTTTCCCTTTTAGAGTGCGTCCGAAAATGAATAATTTGGAAAATATTTTCCTAAATAGTTGATAAAAATTATTAAATGAAAAATATTTTCATTGTCCATAAAAATATATTTCATTGGCCATAAAAATATATTTCATTGGCCAATTATTCAAAATGATTATTTTTAAGAAAAAAATGATCAGATTATTTATTTTTCACGAAATAAATGTAGCCTCAGCATGGAGATTTCATGTGTCTTCACGGTTGAATATACGGTTAACTTTTCTTAAGTAATTTCAACATTGTTGATGTTGGTGATCAAATAATTCATAAATGGGGCAAAACCCTAGAATCTCGAATTGATGGGCTTCTTGATGGCATTGAAATCCAAGGAAAGGCATCGTTCTCAACGTTCAAACTTATGTGCTAGAAATTATAACGGAAGAATCTCGATTAAATAATTACAGATTGTATCTATACTTCCAAAGATATTCGTAAAACAAACATGAAGGATAATAAGTTAATAATATTTAGATTTCACATTTAATTGGCCTCATCAATGGTTTTATAGCCCCACGATGCGCCGGATGGTAAAAGATTTAATTCACAATGAATTCTTAATAATTCTATGATGAACAAAATAAAGGCATTAATTTATCGATGGATGAAGAAGAATCGGCCTGTGATTTTGATTAAAAATTTAGATTTTTTCAGTTGAAATTTTCATTTTCACAACCCTTTTCACTATATTAAAATTTTCCTATATCAATTGTTTAGATAGACATGAAACCCACTTCTATTATGTACGAATTGAATTGGTGGTGTGGAGGTATCCCAATAGGAGAAATTTATGACTCCATTTAGGTGAAGAGGAGACGATGTGTCGTCAATGTTGCGCGATCCCGATCAAAGGCTTAGCAGCTCTTGCTAGCCCGTGGGCGGCGGCGCTACCACCTAAAATCCCTCTTTTTCTTTCTTTTTTTAAGTGTTTTTTTCAAAGCTAACTTTTTAAGATTTGATAGTTAACAAAAGGAACTTACACATAAGTGCCGCTCCATCTAATAAGTGTCGATCTGTCACATCAAGTCGGGGCTTCCGATTCTATCTTAGCAATAGTACTAATTTGAATAGAAACGAATGGACGACAAAAATCCATCGGCCTGATTGAACAATTTGAAAAAGCATACCGACGCCTTTATCCCTTAAAAATTTACAAAAACCGAAAAGAAAGAAAAGTTGAGGTGGTGCTGGGGGCAAAAGCTAAGCGGTGGAAGTGACTCCACTTTTGAACTTTTTTCTCGGTGGATGGTGGGGGATTCTTTGTGAGGGACGTGCTCACTCGGACAACCGGCTTCCCATTTGTCCGAACCGAAATCATAGAATGTTGTTCAAAACGTCTGGTGCGGTAATCAATATTAGATGATTAGTTCCTTTGAATTGCATCTGCTTTATCCAAAAGAGCCATTCGCTCTTTTTGCAACATTACAAACTGATTACGTCGCTCGACTCGACTCAATTCGATCGATCACACCTTTAAATAATAAACCCACAAAAACTTCTTGCTCAAAAGTCATTAAGAAGATGATTGGCCCTTAGTCTCTAGCATTTTTACCTTCACCAAGCCAATAGACCTTCTTACCATATGTTTAATTTGGAAAAAAAGATTATCTAGTGCTTAGATCATATGAAAATTGAATTGGTCCAGATAATCAATGGTCTGGATCCCATGATGGGGCTTACCTAAGAAACAATAATTCAGATGACATGATGCCATCACATGATGGCTCCTCCCCCTCCTGATCCAATGGCAACTATCACTCGCGACTCGTGCGTATAGACGCTTCTCCATATCTGAACCCATCTTCTTCTCCAATGTCACCCCTTGACCTTTCCCCTCCCTCTCTCTCTCACTAGCTAGGGAGGACAATATGTGCTCAAGTCCTCCCCCGTGATGGATCACGTGACATCACATGATTGATTCTCATATTACTTTATAAT
The DNA here is from genome assembly GCA_014182735.1 of Corymbia maculata. Lineage (NCBI taxonomy): Eukaryota > Viridiplantae > Streptophyta > Magnoliopsida > Myrtales > Myrtaceae > Corymbia > Corymbia maculata. Next base: position 10,522,317 of record CM024686.1, read on the forward strand.
CCGAGTTAATGTTGGGGTGATATGGAAATTAGTTTGAATCTTCATGGGACTTTATACCAAAATTGATATATTGGAGGCAAGTTACAGCAAATAACCTACAAGGGATTAAATGGAGGAAGCAGACAAATTCCCACTTGATATGATGATAATCATATATCATAGATCTTCCAAGATATCACTTTATCGGTGCATCCAAGAACTTGATATGATGACTCGAACTAGAAATCAGCAATATTTCTTTCGAAAGAGCTTTCTCTCTCTTCCCTTTTTATTGTTTTGTTTTTTTGTTTCTGTCAAGGAGCAAAGAGCTTTGCAAGTTCCAACATAGGAGTCAAAAAGGACATCGGTTTGGAGCTGCATGATGACTTATATTGCCAACGAAGAAGAAATCGCAAAGGGCAAGGCTGAAAGAAAAAATGGACTCAATAGACTGCTACTTGCTACAGCTTTATAAGATATGTGGAAATTAAGGTACGCATACCATTGAAAGTATCGGGTCCTTTATTTGTTGCCTGACTTATAATGAAAAAGCAGGATAGAGATGGCCTATGGTGGTTAACAACATTGTTACCTTTGGTGAGTTCAGACTAAGTAGTAGTAATCGATAATGATTTGGGTGCTCTTGCCTTGCAACCTATTCTAGTGCTCTTATTTAGAGAGAGAGAGAGAGAATTGGGCATTTTCCCTTTCTTGAATTTTACCATTCTAAAGAGGATTATCCATCCATTGCTTGATTCCATGACTCTCGAATTGAGCATTTGTCCTTTTTTTTGAATTTTACCATTCTAAAAGGATTATCCTTCCCTTGCTCAATACCTCCCATCTCTCTCTCTGAGTTCAAGTCAAACCTAGATTACTCAATTAATAAGGAGTTAGGCCTTGTATCGAATTTCCAACTCTAATATAGTCCTATCTATGATTGAAAAAAAGGAAGAAGATATGAAACATTAAGTGGAGTTTAATCATGTAGAGGTCTAGAAAACGAGCAAAGTTTGTTCGGATCCACTTTCCCCCGTTCAATCGTGCCTAAACCGAACTCATGGATCGTTTACGCTCGCGGTCGTCTCTAGTGAAGATCCATGGAAACTCCTCAGCCACAGGCAGGTGGAAATTATCTTCCGGTGGGGCCAGGGGAAGCTGTGAATTTCTAGGGCAACGGTCCTCGTCCTCCACGCGTACGCACGCACGGACAACGTACGAATCGTGCGGTACGGATGATTGGAGTAGATTTTGCCGTGCGGGTCGTCTAGAAAGACAGCCGCCGCCGTGGGGTCCTTTGCCTAGATGATATCCCTAGTCAAGCAATACTCTCTCTCTCTCTCTCTCTCTCACCTCTTGTTTTTTATGTCTTGATTTTTTCTTTTTTCTGGTCAATGAGCAAAGAGCTTGCTTACCGGCTCTTACACGGAAGGAGTCAAAAAGGCCATCGGTTTGGAGCTGCGTCAACAATTCATATTGCCAAAGAAAACGAAATCGTGAAGGGAAAGGTGGAGAGAGGGAGAGAGACGACCACAGAGAGTGTTCGATACAATTTCCATAAGATGGTGTGGAAAATGACGCACGTTTGCTGTGCTAACTGCCTAAAGTAAATGGAAAAAGCAAGCTTTCCCACCTCACACCTCATCATGATGGGATGTTCTATCTCCCTCCTATGTATTCTTTCTTGTCGATGATGTGTAAAAGGGAACTCGGCACCATTGGCATTGATTCGCCTCTTATGAGTTCCGCGTCATGCAAAGGTGCCTAGGGCCCCAATTATGCCAACTTGATTCCTTCGTCGATCACCTTGAATTTTCTGGAATTTCTTTCATTAAACTACCAAAACCAACAAGGTGTTGTAGTCTGTTAAAGTAATTGAGATGGTGCAACTTCAAAACAAATAGTACTCAACATATAACATACCACTGCTACTGTTCAGCATGATTATAACAGATGGGCTCTAATACTTTATTTCATTAGCTTCCAATTTCGCTTCGTATGATATGAAGTTAGGTATCACGTGAGAGGCAATTCAATTGATTTTTCTGGTCCAAGTGATACAAATAACAATTCTCCATACTTTAATTTTTGTTGGTTTAAATCGAGGCTAGCTGCTTTTGCTATATGGGAACATAGAATCACGTTTCCTCCTTGAGTTTTTGCTTTGTAATTACTGCCAAGTCCTGGTTTTTCTTATTAATACTCCTGCTCATTTCATGATTTTTCCTCCACTTTCCGTTAAATTTTGTATTTCAGCAACGCTAAATAATACCGTAGCACTCCCTATCACGTGCAATATATAATTAAGGCATGGGATAAAAATTCAGTATTTAAGCAATCTGGGATAAAAATTAAACACTTAGTATATGATTCCTCGAACATCTATACACACTGCAATTCATCTTGAACACAACAGATTGGTTACATTATCGGTATTCTTTTGTGCATGATAGAAATATCTCACTTTACATTGGCGATGTAATTGATGGAGTGTGATTTGATCAATGAGATATTTAACTTCCTCCTAAGACTAAATTTCAGGCTGACTCAGATCATTTATTAGTAGCACATCATATTCATCACCGGTTTATAAGTGTAAAGCTCAAAACCTCTTGAATCTTGACAAGGAAATGGAAACACATTGGCTTTTAAAACTTTAATATGTCGACTATTCTTATGATGATACGAGTGAAAATCGAATGCTTTCTCATTAAGCATTTTTTTTTTTTTTTTTTTTTCAGTTTCTCATTAAGCATGTTTAATAGGTATCCTAATACACACAATGACAAGACCGTTTTCAATTTTGTCATATCTCATAATTAACCAAAAAAAGAAAAGAAAAAAGGAGGCCGTTGGGGATTAAGGTTTCAACTTCACTTTAGAATATCGAAAACCCACGTTTGAAAATTCATTCGAGACTTGGTCTTTGGTCGATGCGCTCCTTAGTCAAATCCCTTATTTGTCTTCTTCTTTATTCCACTAATGAATTCCCTCGATCTAGTCTACAAGTGGAGGAGTACGACCATTGGTGCGATTACTACAAACCCAATTTCCTCGAACCTGCAACACCCTTTGTAGGATTCGTATTCATAGTGATGATCTACGAAAAAAATGTCAAAAGTTGTCCGCCCGACTTCCGGGGCATATGATGCTCCCATCTCCCAATCATCTCATGTTAGAATCGGTCCCTATTCTCTAAGTCAACCTTTACAAACTTTGAAAAAAAAAAAAAAAAAGGAAAAAAAGAAACAAAGAATGCGTGTGGATCCACTTTTTCATAAGTTCCAATTTATTAATAGGAAACAGACCGGAAATGCTCATATAATATATAAATTAACGTCTGACACGATCAAAAAAATTAATTGCATAATTAATTAATGGATCTCTATAAATGTAAAGATATCTGTACAATTTTATTTATTTTTGAGAAAGGCTAGCCATTGGATTACGGAAAGATAAGCTTAATCCCATCATTAAAGATATTCTACGATCTTGCAATGCTTATGAGCAAAACTGGCTTTTTCCCTCACCAATTCGAAATGAATGTGGATGATTCGGTAAGAGAATATATGGATAAAAAGAGTATCGAAGCTGAGAATATGTACTACTCCATATAAATTGGAGATTTGTTACACGATCGCTTGGAGATATCGAATCTTAGTAACGAATCTTAGTCTTGAATGACATATGAGAATGTTTTGCTTATTTGATTAGTGGACACAAAATTTTGATGTCGAATTTACATAAAAGGGTTATAAACATCTGACCATGAATTGAATAAATGAGTTCTGTATTATTTTCTTCTATTTTTAAGGAGATAATTTTCCCTTTTAGAAAGTCAAAAAATAATTATTTGGAAAATATCTTCCTAAATTGCTTACAAAATTATTGAATGAAATATATTTTCATCACATGAAAATATTTTTCATTGGCTAATTATTTAAAACAAATATCTTTAAGAAAAAATTTACTAAATTATTTATTTTTCGTGAAATAAATGTGGCCCCACCATAGAGATTTAATGGATCTCCACGGTTGAATATACGGTCAAATTTTCTTAATTCATTTCAACATTGTTGATTTTAGTGATCAAATGATTCATAGAATTGGGAAAGCCCTAGAATCTGGAATTGATGGGGCTTCTTGATAACATTGAAATCCGAGGCATCGTTTCTCAACGTTCACACTTATGTGCTAGAAATTATAACGGAAGATTCTCGGTTAATTAATTACAAATTGTATCTATATTTCCAAAAATATTCGTAAAGCAAAAATGAAGGATAATAAGTTAATAAATTTTAGATTGCGCATTTAAATGGCCTCATCAATGGTGTTATAGCCCACACGATGGGTCGGAGGTTAAAGATTAATTTACAAAGAATTCTTAAAAATTCAAGGATGAACAAAATAAAGGTATTGATTTATCAATCAAGAAAGAAGAATCGACTTGTAATTTTGATTGATATCTCCATGGAGTTATAATTCTAAAAATAGTTCTGTAACTTAGATTTCTTCCGTTGAAATTTTTATTATCACAACCCTTTTCACTATAATAAAATTTTCAATAACTATTATGTAGATAGACATGAAACCCACTTCTATCATGTGCGAATTGAATTGGTGGTGTTGACTGTTGAGGCATCCCAATCAGAGAAATTTACGACTCTATTTATTTTTGTGGAAAATGAATTTATTTTGATAACATCTTTTTTAAAATGATCACTTTTATTAATTACAAAAATGAATGAACGAAAAAAAAATTATCTTCTATGAAAATTTATTAACTACAAAAATGAATCAATGATTCGTTGAAATTGGCTTTTCCATTAAATTTTTTGACAAAAATACGGGTATTGAAGTCGCCATAAAAGATAGATATCCTTAAGTAGCATTTTAAAAAATAGAAATAAAAGATATTAACAGATAAAATTTAAAAAAATTTAAAAAAAAATAAGAAAAAGGGAAATCACAAAGAAAAAAAACTAGGTGAAGAGGAGATAAAGGTGTCGTCAGCGTTGTGCGATCCCGATCAAATTTTTTTTTTTTTTTTTTTTTTTGAAACTAACTTTCTAAGATTTGATAGTTAACAAAAGGAACTCATACATAAGCGTCAGTTCATAAAATAAGCGTCGATGCGTTACATCGCTTTTGGTTCCATCGCAGCAGTAGTGCTGATCTGAATAGAAAAGAATGGACAACGAAAATTCATCGACCCGACTCAGCAAAGAGAAGAAAGGCATTACCGACTTTCGATGCCTTTATCCTTAAAAAATCATAAAATAAAGAAAAGGGCAAAAAGCTAAGCGCGGAGAAAACACTAACGTCGGGAGTGGTTTCCACTTTTGAACTTTTGTCTTGGTAGATGGTGGGGGATCCATGGTGAGAGAGAGGCTCTCACTCGGGCTATTGGCTTTCCTTTCGTCGTGACCGAAATCATAGGATTCTGTCCAAATTGTCCGGCGCGATGATGAAGATTACATGATTAGCTCTGTGAATCACAGCTGCTTTATCCAAAATAGCTTTTCGGTCTTGTTTTTTGCAACATTACAAACTGATTAGGTTAGCTCGACCCAGCTCGACCTGATCCCATGAATTTTTTCTTGCTTAAAAATCGTTAGGAAGATGACTGGCCCGTTAATCTCTAGCATTTGTACTTTCATCGAGCCAAAAGATCGACTTAAAAAAGATTATTTAATTCTTAAATTATATGAAAATTTAATTTGTCCACGTGATGGGCTAGCACGAGAAGCAATAATTCAGATGATCCGACGCAATCACGGATGGATTCTCCTCCGTCCGATTGCTTTCCCGTGGGCCCCGCGAGTCGCGACTCATCAAGAAGAGCCGTTGCGCGCGGGGATCAATGCGACCGGCACACGTGCTCCCTCCCCGATCAGACGGCACCCATAGCTTGCGACTCGCGCGTACGGGAAGCTTCTCCGTGCCTGAACGCTTCTTCTCCAAATCTCATCCCTTGACCCTTCCTCTTCCTCTCTCTCTAACCAGCTATTTAACTCCATTTTCTCTTCCCGCAACCTCGCGTGCCTCCCCACTACTACCGCCCCCACCTCTACCTCTCTCTCTCTCTCTCTCTCTCTCTCTCTCTCTCTCTCTCTGTTCCCCTGCTCGTCTCTGTTCCTATAGCGAAACGGTTTGGACGAGGAACGGGGGAAGAGCGGTCGCCACGCATGAGACTCGCCTCGGTCTTACGGGAAGAAGGAGCAGAAGCAGCAGCAGAAGATCGAGAGAATGTCTAACGTCCCCTCCTCCCTGTCCGAAGTCTGCCTCACCCTCTTCCGCCTCGCCATGTCCGTCGCCCTCCTCCTCAAACCCCCCACATCCTAACGCGCAGACACAAACTCATTGTCTCTGTTTCTGTCTCTGTCTCTGTCTCTGTCTCTGTCTCTGTCTCTCTCTCTCTTTTATGTTCAAGTCTCGAGCTTTTCCGATGAAGACGCTCACGCTCAAGTTCAGGGGCATCAAGCTCAAGAAGCGCCTCTGCCGGGCCACCCGGTGGATCCTCCGGCGACCCAAGAACCCGACCGCCTACCTCCGCCTCGACACCGCGTCCCCGCCGCCACCGCCGGTGCCCCGGGAACCGAGGAGGACGCCCGTGTCGAGGCTCCTCACTTGGGGCCGCTGCCTGACCAGCAAGACCAGGCGCCTCTGCTCCGCGAAGCCTGGGTCGGGCTACTTGCCCGTGGGCCGAGACCCGCAGCCCGTCTCGGCGGCGGCGGACGTGCCCAAGGGTCACCTCGCGGTCTACGTCGGCCAGAAGGACACCGACTTCCGCCGGGTCGTGGTGCCGGTGATCTACTTCAACCACCCCCTGTTTGGCAAGCTCCTGAGGGAGGCCGAGGAGGAGTTCGGCTACGACCACCCGGGCGGGATCACGATCCCCTGCGGGGTCTCGGAGTTCGAGCGGGTCAAGACCAAGATCGCCGCCGGTCGCGGCGGTCGCTGCGCTGCGAGGACGGCGCTGAAGCGGTATTATTGACAAGATGCATCGACGCTCCGATCCTTTCGATATGCGCCATTTTTAGATTAGATGATGATGAAAACATAGGCGAATCTTAGTCAAACTTTCCCATTTGCTTCCTCTATACGATACTGTAGTAGCCGAACTTCTTCCATACATGTGAATATAGTCGAGAGTTTTGGTCATCTTCTTGAATTCTCCTCTTCTCTAGGGTTTCCTTTCTTGCCTTGCTCCGTGGAGGAAGAAGAAGATGGATGACGTGGAATTGCGTAAGATCGGGGGATAGGGTCTTGAATTTCCATTGATAATTGCTCCCTTTTTCCATTTTTCTTCCCAATTTTTTCGACGTGATCCTCGTTTCGTCGCGTTGGATACGTGCCGATACTTGGCGAATAGTAAAAGACAGGGACAGGAACATATGCTTTGGCCGGTGTAATTCTAAGAATATTTACAAAGATATGCCGCTTGTAATTTTGGGAGGTGGTGATTTCGTGACAAGGACATTGAAGGGTATCGTGTCGATTCTCTTGATGTGTACGAAGGATTTTTCTTTCCTCCTCCTCCTCGTGTTTGTTTCTCGCATGTGGAGATGAATTTTCCTCTGCAAAAATTTGGCCCGGTGTGTAAATTTGTAGCTATAATCGTGGTTTTGTTGTTTAGGTTGAGACCTCATATTTTATATGTTTGGCTGCTCTTCTGTGCGTGACAAAAATAAAGAGATTTTACCTAATATCTATCACGTGCACAAATGTTCAATTCCATCAGGGTTAACTAGATATTTCGATGACAATATTCACCGATGCTCTCTAAAGCTATTGTCTCTTTTGAATTGTGCCTGCTCGAACTCATAGGAAGCCATGAATTGTTGCGTAAGTTGAGATGAATTGAAAAAATTATACTCCATTTCATAGGAGGCTTTCAAGGTAAGTTTGAGAAAATAAGAATTATATTCCATTTCATAAGAGAAGAGCATCGATGAGATATATTCCTTCTTCAATTTACACTAAATTCCAATGCATATCTGATGGAGTAATTAATGATGGTAAGCGTACCGAATTCGATTGGCCATCAAACGAGGGGTTTACGTCGGAGGCTCCAATATAGTACTTAAAATTCACTAATTTAGTAGATCGATCTTTACTATACTCGGCATTACCGGGTGCAGGCCCGATGCTTTCGTGCTTACTGTTGCAGCGTCACCATAGATGTCTCTTTCGCCAACTTGGGTGGTGGTGGTCGTGGAGAATCTCGAATGGAGATTAGGAATTAGACGTCGGAGCGATCCCCACATCCAGAAAAAAAAAAAAGAACAATAAAGAAAAGAATAGAAAAAGGAAAAGAAAGGAAAGAAAGTGCGTCTTTGATGGCTGCGATGGACCCTTTTTAGGGGGTGGGGAGTTAAAGACTCGTTCAACACTCAAATGGCATTTCGATTCCGGAGGCGACGACTCTGAGGCCGCGAAAGACGACTCGGATCGAGCCAAATGGCGCGGAAGAGTCACGCCGATTGAGAAATTGTCGGGAAAGGATCGCAATTTCAATTGCGAGGTAGGCCACTCGGGAAAATAGATTAATCGATTTGCTGACCTCGAATTGAGATGGGATTCGTTTTCGTGCGTCGCACCGTATTCCGTACGTACGCTGGAGAAAAGTAGCACGAAGAGGGAAATGAGTATAAAAAAGAAGGTGGCCGGTAATATAAACATCTTTAATGTTTTGGGTCGAAGATAGTAAGACGTAGCGATTTAACACTAGGACAATATTATCTACTTTGACCTTCTGATCACCCGAAGACCCATGTCTTCAGAAGGTACAGAAGCGAGAGATTATTCTACTGGTATGATTATCCATGTGTGAACGATGTAAAATTAGAAATGTATCAAATTCGCAGCATCCTCCTCACTCACGTTTGCTGTCAGCATGATCGATATTGTTGATTCTAGTCACATCTCATTGGGTATAGGGCAGCATTATAACATGTCTTTAGTTTGAGGTTGCACCATTATCTGCTAGTACAATGATTCAGGCACAAATTATGTGAGACCACAAATATTTCTGAGGTCGAACCGGTTTCAATTCAAACACACTATAGAAAACTAAGTGGGAAACAGATGAAGAATGAATATATCATCCACATATACTTGCCCCGACTTGTCAATAAACTTTAATAATGGGAAGAATGTTCCCTCGTTGAAATATAGGTAAACGTGTAAGTCGCTGGGGAAGAGAGAGAGAGAGAGGACACAAGATGTGAAAACGGTATCCTAAAAATCTTAACATAGGGTATACTACGTATCTAATTGATACTTTAATCAATCTCTGTTAATACACTACAAAAGAAGCACACATATGGAATGCTATTTTTGTGAAGTTTGGTGATGGCATATTGAACCTTTTAATATATGACTGGTATTATTGGACACAAATATGATATTGGACAATATATGATCAATTTAGTTATAATTATTTTCACATTAATACCAACTTAGTTCATGTGCTAATTTAGGTTGTAAATTTCTAACATGGAAGTTGGAGATCCTACATGTTAATTTATTTAATTTTTGAATTTTTTTTGAATTTTTTATCAAATTTCTTCTCTTTTCCGTCGTTTCTTTGTTCTTTCCTTCCTCTATTTTTCTTCCCTTATTTCCCTTCATTAGTTGCCACCCTCTGTGATGGTTGGTGGAGGTTCCTAGCATCCAGCAAGGGTGAGGGCTAGGACATCCTCATTAGCCATCATAGAGGGTAGTGAATGGCAAAGTGAAATAAGGGAAGGAAAAAAAAAGAGAGATAAAAGAAAAGAAAAGAAAAGAAGGAAAATGGATGAAAAAAATTAATAATAAATTTGAAAAATATCTAAAAAAAAAAATGTCCATATCGGCGCTAACCATACAACATAGAATGGTTAGTATTTATATTAGCAATTTCCAACATAAATTTGCAAGATGAACTAAATTGCTACTAATATAAAAAAAGTTTAGGACTAATTTGGTCAAATTAAAAGATTTAGGACTAAATTATTATTAATATAATAGGTTTAGAACTTTTTTGGTGATGTTCCCCATGCTGATGCTGCCCATTGATAGGGTTTATTTTACTCATTTATAAATATATTGTGGAATTTTTTAATATATATTAATAGTACGTATGTTTTAGGAATAACTTCATGATAAAAGAGTACTTTTTGAGAAATCATTTTTTAGGAAAATATGTTCATATTTTCATATTGGAGAATTCATTTTCCTAACTTTAAGCATATATATTTTCTTTGATCATAAGTAATTTTCTGTTGATCGATCATATTCAAAAAACCAAACACGTGAAGGTTCAAAAAACTAATTTCTGAAAGAAAAAAAGAAATCACTCAAACAAACACACCATAAATCAGTCTAATTCACTCTAGTGCAACTATGTTACCCTGTTAGTGCTTGGGCGTGAGACAGAACCTAATGTATTTTGCGTTGTTGTCGGGAGATCCAAGAAGGATTCCAATAATGAAACCCCAGATTATGAGAAGATAATGTAATGTCGAAGTAGGACCATTATCTACATGTTAAATGCTCCAGCTTGCATTTATTTTGTCAATGGATGCCCTCCAGGACAAGTTAAATAAGAAAGGCTATGATATTCAATAAAGACAAAATTTGTCCTTGTTTAATGCGAAACCATCCTAGTTGCGTATAAAGTAAGGTTCTTCACGTTGAGAGCACACCATGACATCGTCCCTTTGCTGCTTCTCTACGGCAGACGTACTTGATGCACGGCCCAGCATTGTCCCCTCCCTATTTTCTTGTAGACACCATCTGGTGAAGGCTCACCTTGCCCGGCAATGTCCTAGGACATGTTCTAAGGATCACCACCTTGACCTTTTCAACCGTCAATTATTCCTTAATTGGCCGACCTACGGTAGTAGTTAGCCTGAGGTTGTAATAATTTTATGTTCAAGTCTTCTGTCAATTGATTTGATGAAGAAATTTACACGATCACCATTGAGAACGTGGAAAGGGCCATCGCCTCATCTTCTCTCGGTAGAGGCGAGAGTTCAGGCTAAACCATTGAGAAGGCATGTCTCTTATCCAATGACCGTTGCATGAAATGTTAAAATCTTCGTTACCCTATTGATGAACTTGATAAGGTCTTATTGTTCACCCTTTTTCGGCAACGCATACGCATACACACTCATAGATGTATCAATAAAAAGGTATGGAGATTTCTGGTCAACCTCCCTATTAAGTTCTGATCCCTCCTATGTTATCCTAATCTTCTTGTCTACTCGGATTTGGTTGGTTTTTCCAAAAAGTTTAACTAAATTTCTAACGCTTACCCAATCATGTTACCAAGAGCTGCGATGACTTTGACGTTTTGGCCGTCGGTCTTTTGAATACGTGTGATCAATTTGAAGTTGATTTTGCGTCTAATTTGCTAAGATCAAGCTCTCTCTGTCTCGAGAAGGACGCGGACGAATATATAATATATTTATGTGGGGGGTTGGGGACGGTCTCTCTATCTCGAGAAGGACGCGACCGAATATATTTATGTGAGGGGGGTTGGGGATGGTTGAGACGGACCTCTCAAGTTGTTTTCCCACTCATTGCCCTGCTTAATTGGCTAGCCTACACGTCAAATTATCATAATTTTCGATACCACTACTTATCGAAAAGATTAATTGCGATAGGATGTTCTCAAATATCTAAGCCAACCAAAGTATGCCGAGTGTCAACAATTTTCATGTTCCTCTATAGTGATTACGCATTTGCATGTGAGGATAAGTTCAAATGAAATTAACATATTTCGGGTAATACCAAAAATTTTGCTTTTATTGGCCAATAACAGTTTGAAAATCAAGGCCCAGTAGGAGTGACCTTTGAGCCCAGATGTCCCCATCCGCAGCCTCAGACATCATTGACTCTAGGATCATATTATAATCTTGAGTGTCATCACTAGATTTTCTGAAATGACCATTGTCTCGTTAATTATATAAGTTAGGCAAGCAGTAATCATCATGTGTCATGCTCATGTGTGTCTTTTTCAACTTAGGTAATTACCTTCATCTTAAAAATATATCCAATCGTAAAAGTATTCATGCTTTTTACTCTTTCAATGCTAGAAGAGGTGGTCCACACACATGGTGTGGAAAATTTTAAAAATACTAATTAAAAAGATAAATCTTGATTTGATTAATATTAGGAAATGCAATTATTTTTGGGGACCCTTTGAATATATATGATTATTATTCCTCGAACATCAATTATAAATGTGAAGCAAATTTCTTCAATCAAAATTCGAGGTTGAAGTCACGATGAGTTTCCTTTGCAAGTTAGAGAAATTATAGATAGTGTTGATATGTTCTTGGATTGCATCCTCAACTCTAGATTGTCTAAGCAGAATTAAGTCCAGAGTATTAGCTTCACATGCTATCAGTCAAAAATTGTAAATACAATTTTCGTTTCTATTATAATAAAAAGCAAATACAAAAAGGG